>BMAW01019133.1:399172-504243 GCA_019974015.1 Nephila pilipes
AATCTCCATACCGAGAATTATTTCAATCTACGGCAATTATTTCAATCCAAAAACCAGACGAATCATTATTAATAGCTGTATTTACAACGTTATGTACATAAGGATCAACATACATTGTTGCAATATGATACATAATAGACTTGGTATTAGTAGTTTACGTAGATTTGGGCTCATATGGTTTTTGACTACGAAAGGATCGACAGTTTTAACCGTGCATGTCTCACAACAGGATAGTATTCGAAAGTTCAAGACTCGAACCCACTTCCCATTGGTTACGAGTCCGGTATTCTACCAATCAGGCTAGAGTGGCCCACGAAATGTCTTGATAGATGAAATATTAGATTCTAAATTGCGAGTTCGGCTCAAAATGGATTTATTTTGCCGACAGATGGCGGTAATAAGGCAAGTTGTTATCATTGAATTTTAGTGTTACCATTGTGTGCTATCATCTGTTAAACGCGCCGAAACAAATTTTGATTTAGCATCAATTTTCTGCCAAATCAAAATTTGATTGCTGCCGCGTCGAGTATTCATTGTAGATGAGCTACGAATTCATCTGTATACAATAAAAGCCAAAAAAATAATGGGCTGGTTTGGTTTTCTCCAAATAAGGCGAAGATGGTTTCATCGGCCGTTACATTTATGACGACAATTGTTTAGGATGTGACAGGCGTTGTACTAATGGATTTAGGAGAGGAAGGAACGATTATTGGACAACAATACAGCCAGCTCTTTTATTCCTATTCCTAACATGGGTATTTTTCGAACCACACTCGCAATTAGAAGGTTAACTTAGTTGATTACTTATAACTTGAGTTACTTTCTAACTTGTGTTAATTTTCTGATTTGTTTAGTTGTTTCAACTAAATACCCTTACTAAATGTACTGTGGACTATTTGTAATATTCTCTTCACTAACCTCGGGGACTTTATAGTAATTTGGGTGTGAATTGCATAAAATTACAATTTCTTCCCAATTGAAACGAAACGTGATTAGATAAATAAGAGGGACATAAGAGGTGCAGTGAATCGAATTAGAGATAATAACATATAAAATAAATGAAATTGAAAAGAAAATGATGTGAGATAGAGGATAATGATAGGCTGATAGGGATTTGTATGTTGTATTAAAGCATCGCAGTTTATGTTTTGGGTCGAAAAAAATATTAATTTTAAGTACTAAAATAAAAATCGACTGTTTGTGTAAGAAGTGCTCGAATCGGAACGATTGATTTGGTAAGCAAAGACTTTATTAACTGATCATAGTTTAGATTAGACGAGCTAAATGGGACTCGAGAAAGAGCGACCATATATATTATTAAGTGAAAATTATAATGCAGTATTTTATTTAGCTCTTACACATTTTCATTTGAAGTTTAATAATTATTGACTGAAAAGTTAAAAAGAATTGTGGCAATAGAATTAAATACCAGAGGATGGTCGTTACAGTACGTTTAAGGATATGTGAGCTTTGCTTTCCTTGTCAAAAATTATTATTCACTTACGAATTACAAGAATACCCTTTAACACATCTTTGGAATGGCGTTCTATGTTTCAAAAATAAGAACAGTACAGCCCAGAAAAATATCAGCTATTCATATTTCTCAAAATACTACACCATATCTCTATATTCATCCATCCAACTCTAAAACCAAATCGGGCGTTAACCTTCCAAAAAAAATTATAAAAAACCGACAAGAGAAAATTAACAACATTAAAAAAAGAAGGAAAAAATCTATGTGTTAAGTGAAAAAAAATTATAATAATAAAGGAAAATAAACCTCTCTAGAACGTTTTTTTTTAACACGAAAATAGATAATCTTCACCCAAAAAGAGTTGTACGACTACTCCATATGCACAAACTATGTTTTCTTTCAACACATTCTTTCGCTCCAAACCGAGACATTACAAGAGCACGCGCCCATATGTAGAAATACCGTCTACACGGACATAAGTTAAAATTATGTATCCCCCCCTCCTTCTATCCAGTCTCTTCCAAGGAAGCAAGAAAAAAAATTATAACAATGAAGTTGATGATGTACTAACTGCTAGAGATAGAAAAAAGGGGGTTCTGAATTCAACACTCTAGAGAAAAGTGAGATAATTTGATAAAGCGCGCAAAAATAAATAATAATGGGTTGACGGTTATAAAGAAAATAATGATAAAAAAAAAAGAAAGAAGACTGTCTATAGACGTGATTGGACAAAAGAAACCGGTTCTTACTTATTCGTGTTATTATTTTCCACATAATTTGACCACGGATTTGCAAAACAAGTGTTTTTTTGATCAACGCAACACATTGCGCATTTTTTCATCGATTTTTTCTAAAGCGTAGAGATAGGCATTGGAAATAGCCCCGTTCGCAATCTTTTAGTGTTATAAAATGGTTGATTTGTCCCTAAGATTTTTTTATATGACCCGTAATTTCGATTGATAGTTTTTAAGTAGACGAGCAGAAAACTTAAAATTGTTACATAATATCAAAAAAAGAGATTGCAGATTCCTGGTTCTCATTTTTTTTGTGTATGTTTTGTAAGAAATGCCTTTTTCTTTTCGTACCTCGTGATGTGATTATCCTTTAACGTAGTGAAGCAACATTAGGGCTATTGGAAACGGACTTCATAATTTTGAACCTCGTTCAACTGACGAGAATGATTCCTAAGCTGACACCTCCCTCCCTAATTTTCCACACCACATCAACGTGAGGACTTATTTGCATCAGCCCTGCTGCACGGTGGGTCCCCCCCCCTTATAAAAAAGGTACAAAGTTGTGCGTGTTTGGTAGTTTTGCAAGCATCTTCAGTAAGATCTTTTTAAATGAAGTGTAGAATGATTTAACGTTCCAAACATTTTTACAAAGTTACCACGAGAACAGAGGCGCAAGAAAAGAAAAAAAAAAGGGGGGGGGTGAACTGAAAGTTTAACAAGATTAAAAATCATCTAAAATTAAAGGGACGATTTTGGAATAACATTTCCAACAATTTGGATGCACTATAAATCCTACTCTATTTCATAATTAATTAACCAATATTTAAGGAAAAAGAGGGATAAATGAAGAAAATTAAAAGAGGGTACAAAATATAATGCAATTATATGTGTGTGTGTACTCATTGCCATAAAAATTTGTGCACCAAAAAGTAAGAGTGGGATTGTTACGAAACTTGGCATGAAGGTAAGTGTCAGGCAGATATGTTAATTATTAGAAATACAGTGTGATTGCATATTGCATATTGTCACCAGTGAGAGTTGAACTTGGTTCTCCTTGGATTATGAAACAGATAAGCAGAGCTTGTTTGCATGTATTTAATCTATTGCAGAGGGACGCTTTAACTAATGGAGATGTCATTACGCCACCATCGGAGACAATATGAGCAGCTGTCAGAGTTTGAGAGGGGAAGAATCATAGGGATGTTGGAAACTGGGTGGTCTGCTTGGCAAATAGCTCGCCACCTAGACAATTCTGACTTTACTGTGGACAAGAAAGAGGTCTGTTACACGGCGACCAGGCTCAGGACGCCCTTGACAAACTAATAGTTGAAAAGAGCTTCACATCATACGACGTTCATACATAGCGCCGACTGTCTCATTATGCACCATCCAGGCACAGGTAACACCTTCACTACGGGCCTCTGTGTCAGTCCGTACCATCGCAAGGCGCCTGACTGAAGTACAGTTGCTATCGTGGTGCCTATTACTTGTATTGCCATTGGCGCACATACACACCGTCGCCTCTGTTTGGAGTGGTGGCGCGTTCGAAAGGATTGGACTACAACCGAATGGAATTAGGTCATCTTTAGCGACGAATTCAGATTCAATTTGGGCAGTGATGACAATCGTGTACGAGTGCGAAGGTCATGTGGTGAACGTCTCAATATTGTCTTTACTGTACAGCGGCACACCGCTCCCATAATTCATGGGATGGTATAGGGTGCAATTGCATACTAAACACGGTCACTCCTAATATTGATCAACAGCACCATGACAACCCAGAAGTACATGCGTGACATTTTTCAGCCACATGTGTTGCCACTCATGGCAGGGCACCCTGGAATCATTTTTCACAGGACAATGCTTGCCCACACACAGCAAGAGTTTCATAGGACTGCCTCCACTACATCTGCACCCTTCCCAAGCCTGCTCTATCTCCAGATTTGTCCTCGCTCGAGCATATCTGGGATCATTTAGGACGGTAAGTTGGACAGACGACGAGTTTGTTCCAATTAAAGCCGTGTTTACAGCAACTCAGGAAAGAGATGTCGCAGGACATCATACGGGATTTATATGCCTCAATGACCGACCGTATCACATCATGCATTAATGCTAGAGGTGGCCCAACAGAGTACTAAAACCTCCATTCATTCGTAATTTTTCTTACAAGACACGATCATTTTGCTTAGAATTTGTAATCACTAACTTACATCAACGTTGTACAAATTTCGTTTAATTCTGACAACTCTTTCTTAGTGCGTAAATTTTTATGGCCTTATAATTTTTATGTATATTAGGTGTTCACCGGAAAGTTGGCAGTTTCAGAAATGGGGACGAAAATAATACATTTTTCATAAGTTATCAAACGTTATAACTTTCGTCGTTAGTTGTGTCCTCTTGTGATGGCAATTTGTAAAAATCGTTTTTGAAAAATGAAGAATATAGGTAGTGTTAGGTTGACTTCAGATTCAAATTTAAACGTATGCTAACATGCAGTTTTCAGAAAATGGTGTCAACGAAAATATGTGGGTATAAAATAAATGATAAATGGCATTAGGTTAAAAGGATGGATATTATAATGCATTTTGATTGTAATAATTACATTTAGTGTGCTTAAGATATATTTACGTTGCTAAGATTAATTTAATACTTTATTGTCTGATTTTATTTAATATCCGGACATAATATTGTCTACTTTAATAATTTATCGTTTGCTCTTATTTTTTCTAAATATTTAATTTAATAATTGATATTGATGGTAGAAACATCTGTTATGATTCTTTTTGTTGTTGACATTGTCAACGTTTTATACTTTATAATTATTTTTCTATCAAAAATAAAAATGTATTAAGAATTTAGAGAAGGCATTTTCTTATTTTGATAGCAATTATTTCTTTGAAGCCTGGGCTCGGTCTTAAGCTTACTTTAAGCAAATTAATATTCATTTTGAATAATTCTGAGTTTTCGAGTCCTTAACATTGGGGGAAAAACATTAGCACATGTTAAAATGAAATTATCATAGCCAAAATTTCAATTTTTTCCCTCTCTCTCTCAGTATAATTTTTTTTTCTCCCGTGGTAAAATTGTGTAGGTAGAGAAACAGGTGATAATCGGAGGGTACTTGATATGGGGAGTTTGGTGAATGCGATAGAATTTCTCAGCCTAGTTCTGTGATTCTCTGACAAATCGCCAAAGCAGCATGTGGTCTGTCATTATCATGATGCAGTATGATGCCCTTCCTATTGAACATCACCAACTTTTTTTTCTTTTAATGCTTTGTTTAATTCATTCATTTGCTCACAATATTTTTCTTTTAATAGAGCTTTTTATTAGGTTTCAAAAGTTCGTAATGTACTGGCCCTTGGTCATCTCACAAGACATTGTATTCTCTTATGTAGGTCGAATCTTGGCTAAAATGATGAAGTAGGTTGCTTAAGCTCCCAGTATACTCTAATACAGATATCATATTGTATAATAAATAAAATATTATTAAATGTATAAAAAAATGAATTAATTTTTTTCATATCCCAAACTGATAGAACTATATATATATATATATATATATACTCGCTCAAAAGCAAGACTAAGAATAGAACAGGGAAAGCTCAATAAAAAATTACTCCAGCAAATAAAATAAGAACGCCCGGTGTCGAAAGGGGTGATGCCGGTAGTAGTAGAGAGTACAAAAGGTAGAGGAAGGGGTGAGGAGATTCTTTTCAAACAGGTATTCGGCTGCACGCGCCCAGGTGAAAGGGTTGCCGTGAGTGAGGGTAGGGTTTAGAATGGAAGGGAACATATGAGAGAAGAAGAGGAAAAAAATCGTTTTCACCTATCGAAAGGTGTTCGACTTGGACGCAATGTGTTTTTTTAGATGGTAGTGAGGGTGATAGTTTCTTACCCTCTTTTTGGTAAGCCCTTCACCCCCTTCTGAATAAGAATGAACCTGTTTCTCAGCAAAAGGGTTGATGGCCCATCACTGAATTAAAACTCCGCATTAAATAATTGCATAATTGATTTGAACACATGAAGTAAAATAATCGCATTAGTGATTTCAAAACTCAATAAACATTATAATTGCGCACTGGTTTGGTTTTATTAAACTAATGGCTGGATAATTATGTTTTTTGAAACATTTCAAAAATCCGGGATGGATTAAGATAGGTTGGTTTTTTTCGATCAATATTGCTCCAAAGTTACACGGTGGCCATGGACAATCGACCTGCGGTTTTCATCGAGTCGTAAGCTCGAGCCCTGATGTCCCTAAAGACCTTTCGTACAGTGAGGCTGATGCACGTTAAATCTATCGAAGCTCAAACTCTTCCTGTAAGCGTATTGTGGAAGTTTGGAGAGGAAAGTGAAAGCTCAGGTGTTATCCTCATCACTTGAACTAAGGCTCAAAATTTCGAGTTCCATCACCAATAGCCTTCGTATTGATTTTCAGTGTGACATTCATAAGCAATCGTACCAAAGCTACGCGATGACTATTTCCACGGACTTGGTTTCTATAAATAACAGTTAATTTATGAGAATGACAGTTCAGAATATATTTTTTCTTTCCAACTTTCACTGTGAGAGGACTTGGACATCCGATGAAAGAGTTTCAATTTTATTGCGTTGCGGTCAGCATCACAAGGATGGTTCAAAAAGTTCTTGTTTTTGACGAAAGATGGCATTGCTAAGACGTTAGTATTATGATTGTGTACTGCCTTCCGTTTAATAGTTCTAAAACAAATTTGGCATTGATTCATTGATATATTTTGATTTATCAGCCGGTTGCTGCCAAATCAAAACTAACCTATGAATCAGTTGCAAACATTTACTACCGCGTGACATGAAGTATTTCAGTAAGTAGTATTTTAGAAAACAGTCTCGTTTACATTTTGTCCCTACTCATAAGTACTATTACGCAGTTAAACAAATTCACGAACATAAAAATTCCTCCAAAACCTTGATTATTCCAAATTAAACCCTTATCAGCTATTCTAAAAGAAAGAGCAGTAACAAATGCTGCATACATCTCAACTTTAAACTCTATTTATCTCTCTCTCTCTTCCCAATTGCTTCTAAGAAAAGCATTAATAATTATAATTAACTATATAAAATAAAAAATACATTTCTTTTCAGTTTCAGCTATATTTGCATACATAGAGAAATGAGCTTACGCTCCCTGAAAGAAGTAGAATTCATAGAATGGATATATATTATACTAAATAAAGAAGTAAAAATAATAGTGAATCACACAATTTTCACAGTGTCCTCAGTTCATGACAGTGATGGTCACATGACAAATGACATCGCACATGACAGTCGCATGACAGAGGTAATGACATGTTTTTCCCTGAAGTCATTCACCTATTCTTGTTATTTTGCTTTTATAAACTCCATACAATAGTTTCAAATTAGATAATTAGGCAGCAACAAATTGAATTTTCTCCCAAATTATTTTCAAAAAACTATTAACCTTTGCTTTTTTCTTATATAATGAAGATACTTTGAAATCTGGAGTATTTTTCTCTTCCCTTATGTGTATTAATATTATTGATAAATACATATTTTTAAAGAAGATTTCATAAAAAGCAAAAGCTAGCAATAGTGAGAAGTACGGGTTGATTGATTGGAAACATGTGTCTTACGACGGCGACGTCACACGAATTGAGCCCATTATTATTTACAAAACATTGAATAGTAGGCAAGGAGCTAGCAAACTTCAGTTATAACAAATACAGGAATTCCTCCATTTACAAATGTATTTCCTTCCGAATAAGACGCGTTCATTTTTTTCAACATTATTATTTTTATTCAAACGTGTTATAAACATTGCATACAAAACACAAAAATTCAATTTGGTTGCGTATAATTATTGAACATAATATGAAAGATGTGTAGTTGTATCTTCCCTTAATATAACTTCCTTTTCCTACCAATGCTTTTATCTTTTACTGTTTACAATTTTTTCTCAGTGTGCGTGGTCGTAAATGCGGATGATCGTAAGTCACATAGCTCGTATGTCGAGGATAAGGTGCGCTCCATTGACTAAATCTAGCTTAAGGTGAATAAGATTCTTCGACAGTTAATAACGCCCTTATTTTATACTAAGTTTAGATAATACTAACGCTTTTTTTTTTCAGAATTAAAAGCAATATAAGCCCCGTATTAGCATTGAGATCATCTGTACACTTATGTATCCGTTCATGCAAAAAGACAATCGTATTTATGTACATAAATAATTACGTATGAGCAATTAATGATAATGTGGTTGCGGTGGTGTAGTAGTTAACGTGTGTGACTGTGAACCTGCCGACCCAGGTTCGATTCTGGATAGCTTTGGCCCCAAAGGGATGAAGCATCAATTCGAATCTTCATCCTTCCGGGGTCGATAAATGAGTACCAAGTTCTCTTGGAAACTTAACTAGGGATCCAGCATCGGGCTAGCCACTCGAACTGGACACTAGCTAGTAATTAGCGCCCCAGGTCCAAAGGCAGCAGAAATGGTTTAATGGGTCTATTACTCTTAGATAGATTTTAATTAATAACTAAAAGCTTAATCTTGTACTTACTTTTAGGTACTTCTTGTATAAAACCCAGTACATGTATTATTTTTAACATTTGTAGCGAACCTATAAATACATATAACACATTCTACACACTGAAAAAAATTACTAGTTCAAAATATGTACGAGTTCCTGTCACAGGATAGAATTTCATTTCATAACAAGGTAAATGGAAAAAGTAGAGATTTTGAAAAAAGTGTACCGGAATTCAAAGACATTTTGAAAAAAAAATGCAAATAAAAAAATATTTCGAAGATGGGGTAAGCTTATTTACAATTTTGCAATGCATTTTTCTCTAGTGTCTATTTATCAAATTCTAATAAGTAACACACTTATGGAATCAGAAAAAGGTCTTCTATATTTATCAGCATAAGAAAAAATATGCATAATTTAAAATATTTTAATATGTCTTGAAAATAAACACAAAACTGACAGACCAGTACAAGCGATTTGCTGCCGAGGTGGTGTAGTGGTCAGCGTATCTTACTGCGAGCACTGACGACCCAAGTTCGATTCCCGATGGCTTCGGCTAGCTTTTCTTGGGTTCAATTAGTTCTTCATCCATTCGGGGTCAATAAATGAGTATTAATTTCACTTAGGAAGTTAACTGGGGGTCTGCATCGGACTAGCTACTCGGCCTGGACACTACCTAATAATTAGCACCCTAGGCCCAAAGGCAACAGAAACGGAGGTGGACCTCTTAGGTCCAAGTAGACTTTAACAGGTGGTAAAATGTTTAAATCAAAGTTGCATAATAGGGGGAAATACCAAAAACCAAGCAAATATATTTCGAATATTGCGTTAATGATTTTTCAAGTCAATCAATGGAAGAGTCGATCGTCTCGTTCACCATAAGTTACGGCTCATTAAATCGGAATAAATATAATCTTCTTCATAGAATTTAGTTTTATCTTAGACCTATATATAATATATGTGTGTGTGTAACATCTATAGAAAAATGACAATGAGTATCTCAGTTCGAAAACCGATATGTATTTTTTAAGAAAATAACAAAATCAAATGACGAGGGGAAAAAAGGCTGACAGGAAAATAGCTCTTCTGTGAAGCTGTAATTCTAATAGACATTAATATTTTCTTTTATCTGCGATAAATTTTCCCGCGCTCAACCAAGCATAAATATCCAAGCACGGTTGGTAAGTCCAATTCGCAGAAATCTGGTATAAAATACCTTTTTGAGCTGTTCTTCTTTGTTACCTGAACACAAAGACAAGAGATGATAATGGTAAGGGAATGGGGGGGGGGAACTCAAGTGTTTGTGTAATTGTTTTATTAGTTTTAGCTGCATCTATCCCACCTACCCCTAAATGTTTTGGGAAACAAACTTTTCTTGGGAATAAGCGAAGAAAAATAATCGCATGTTATCCTAAGTAATTTACCAAAAGACGATGCAATCAGAAATGCTGTTTCTGGACTCGATATCTTCTGAATCATTTTTCAAAATGAAACATGAAATAATCATTATGGGATTTGTGAAGATATTGTTCATTATCACAGGAAATGGATAACTGAATTTTGAAACATTAAATACGGGATGTAACATTTGTAATGAAGTAAAGGAAAAAAATCTCAACGTTTTGATAACATCTGTTGAAACGTGCTATTTATTTTTATTGTAAAGATTTAAAGTTTTTAGTGTTAATTAAGCGTTTTTAAAGTTTTGCATGAAAAAATCTGCTAACCTTAATAGTTTATCAACTTTTTTGGACCTCGAAACTTAGCCTTAAATACATGAGAGTGATTATTATAATACCTATACATACTAACTCATCAAGTGGATGTGGTTAAATCATTACAATACATGCATATTAATAAAACAAATACTGATAAAATTCGGATAAAAAATCAGTATTAAAAATGATACATAAAAATTCAAAATATTATTTTTATAAGTGAATTAATTTTTATTACTTTTAAGAGTATGAAATTTTTCAATAAAGTCTTCATACTGGAGCGAAGGATTCCCAAGACACGTTGAACAATATATTGATGTTTGTTTTTTCGCCCTCCAACGACTTCTCTATTGAAACATAAACGATTTTTTTAGAAAGTAAATATGTAATATTCCCCATTAAGTCGTTTTCCCTTTTCAAATGCATTACGTTGTTGACCCTGTTGTTGTTGTTTTTTATTCGAATACCTCTTCTCAATTGGATAATCGACCACTTTACGAATTTGAAATGAATTAAGGATGTTTAGTGTTTTTTTCTTACTAACTTCTTTGTTCAGAATATAAGCATTAACTGCACAAATTTCTAACGCCAAAAAGGTCATGTTTGGCGATAATTGCCAACAATCATTGACGTTTAATCGAGGAGGACGTAAACTTACGAACCTAATCTATTTTATATCATAATTCATTTCTCTCTGGGTGTAAGAGATAACAGACATGTCTCCGTAGAAAGAGCTTTCCTATATATAGCATTAATACGCGTATCCACAGAGTGGAGTCATCCAAATTTTAAGGATTGATTCATAACAACTGGATGCCTTAACCAGAGAGTAAGATTTCATTTCAGAAGTTATGAGAACACAAAACTAAAAACACATTGATTTTAAAAAGTGTTCGTGGTTACGAGCTTCATGGCCATTGATGTTAAAGGTGATTGTGAGTTCGAATCCTTGAGATCCAATGCGTTGAATACTGAGGCCTGTTGCACATTAATCAGAACAGAGCCTCATCCGGCGAAGGGCAGCAACGAGAAGTTGCTTTCATTCAACAAGTGGTCGGAAGTCCTTTGAAGAAATATTCAACTCTGCTGCCTCTACAGCCACCCATTATTGCGAAAGTGTCGCCATGTGCAAGATTTTGTGCGCGAATAGACGTTTTCGATCATGACCTATATATATTCGATGGCATCTATGCTTAGCGATTTACGTAACCTAATCATTCACCTGAATTGTCTTGAATGCTGCTCAGACTAATCGCCAAGTAACTGAATATAACTATTTCCTGTCATTGATTGGTTCAGTTTGACCAGAAGATCTAGTTCATGCCAAGTAAAAACAACCTACACCATTTTGGAATTACCACTAGCTTGCAGAGTGTCTTGCTGACAACATGAGTCTACACCTTGTAGGATCGACCGCTGCATACTCGAACTTTTCTATCAGCTCTTACCCACTGGAATTATGATTCATCGAGCCCCCCAACGTTTTTCCAGTATTTAGGGTCCTACAGATATGTTTATGAACCGAACAGAAACATTGCAACTAATGGCGAGTCGTTAGCAAAGAAAAGCGAGTCAGTCTTCTGCTGCCATATCACGTAAACACCAAATTTCTCTGCACTGTCCTCACGGATACGTTTGTCTTTCACCCTTGGTTATTACTGTTATTTTACGCAGTGTTGTCTATTAACATTGATTACTCTATGCAGATGTTTTTGGTTTCGGTCATTTAGACACGATTGACTTCTGCATTGTCGAAGGCGGGAGGTAATGCTTAATTTTGTATATTCTCGGCAACTCTTAACAAAGTGCATCGTGGAATCTCTTAAGATATCCGAAATGGAATGCCCCATGCGTCTAGCTGCAATCACGATCATGCTTTCGAAATCTGTTAATATCCTTCGGGTGACTATAATCACGTCACAAAACATTTGACATGAATCCTTTGAGTATAAATGAAAGTCCTGACAATGTACTGCCTAATTAAATATTGTAAGAGATGCTAAAAGACAGAGGTCTTTCAATAATGCGATCATGATAATAAATCTACTCAAAATGGACCTTATAGCCTTTTCATGTGAAGGTGCTTTTTTTAAGTTGATCCGAGCTTTTGCGAATAGCCCATACTTTGATAAAAACAAAGTTCATGGAAAGATTTTTAAGAGCCATTAAACTTCCATAATTTACAAAATCATGTTTCTAACTCATTAAATTTGTTTTTAACGATAGCTAAGTAGCATTTGCAATTTTTTTTTTATATCTATAAATATATACAAGTTTTTTATTCTTATCTCTTTCTATTGTTAGAGTAGTATTAGTAGTATATGTTATAAGGATATTACCACACCGGGCTTAATGTGCGTATTTAAATGTACGTATATGGTTGCGAGTTTGAACAGGTAGCGAGCAGCTCTTTGAAATTACTTTCAAAACAAACTTCCAGCAATCTATGGGGAGAAGAGGAAAGAACCAACCGCGAATCGCCAAGGTCACGATATAAAATAGTCGATGAATCCTGGATATGCTAGCAACCACAAAGAAAACCCAACGACAATGTCCCGATCAAATACGAATTCAATTAGTTCTAATCGAAAAACCGACAAAGATCGCTGGAATCAGCTCGCGGGCTGTTGTTTGACAGTATGAATCACAGAGTGGTCGGTTCCCAGATGTATACACACCTTACGTAAACAAATTTTCGGTCTAACAAATCTTTATTAGCCACCCAAAGGGCTATTACTTAAGGTGGATCCCTTTTGGCATACTATATCACTTTTCAATTTGTTATCGTTTGTCAATATCATTCTTCAATTTTAATTACATTTAGCTTAAATATATTCAATTTAATAATTTATCGTTTGCTTTAATTTTAATATCGGAAAAATTTACTATTGTCCTTTTCTCGTTATTTCATCATTTACTTTAATTCTTATATATTTAATTGAGTAATTTAATAATAATTATTAAAAAAACGCATCTTGGGTGGTTAAATCTGTTCTTTGTAAACTTTGCATAGAGCTTTCAAGGCATTATTTTATTTTATATTTTTTAATTAATCTCAAATATATTTACATGAAATTTTTTTAACTTTATATTATGGGCTCATATAAAGTTAAGATGCACAAAAAAAGAAGGGGTTCTAGAGAAGAAGTGCCTGCCTGTGAACTGGTGTGTGGTATTCATTTAATAGGTAAAGGGGTTCTTGGAACAAACGTAAAATATTAGTTATTCCAGTGCAGAGCAATGATTTAGAGCTTCTTGTTTTATTTAATAAAAACGTTTTCACTTTCGCACCTGATCTCGTAATTTTTAGTCAGGAGAAGAAACAAAACTTTACTCTCTCCGATTATTATTGTAACTATTTATTAATGTCACACTGAGAAGCAACACGAGGGCTATTGGTGACAGACCTTGTCATTTCGAACCTGCATCAAATGACATCGACACCTGAGACTGCATCTCCCTCTCCTAAGTTCCACACCATGCTAACGGGAGGTTTAGAACATCAACCAGATTCAATGAGTATCAGCCCTGCTACACGGTGAGTACTTTACTTTCCAATCATCCACACCACGCTACGAGAGAACATTGAAGCTCAGTTATTTCTTCGTATAGAAGCCCTTATTTATTCATGCAAGCTTATTGGTGAAATCGAGACCATAGTTAAAACAAAATAATGGATTACGTAAGAAAATAAGCTCTTTTAAAATGTTTCTTAGTGGTATTTATTTTAACAATCCCCGGCTTAATAACACGCATGCTAGACAAAAAAAAAATCCTCTGCCTTAAAAGAAGCTTAGAGAATTTTACATCTCCGGCAATACGAAGAAAAATTATTAAATTTGCTTCGAAGAAGGGCATTACAAAAAGGACGAAAGGAGTAAATTAAAAAGAGTAGTTTTAACTGTCTTGCATTAAAAAAAAAAAGTCAATAACATTATTTTAAAAATCAAATATAACCCATCAATTTTCCTACTCAACAAAATTCTAAGAATTATTATTTATGTTTACCTTTCGCAAGAAGCGGAAGCTTTTAAAAATCCCGTAATCAGACCAAATGCTAGTCAAAGTCATAACATCAGGGAAACGAATGTGACTAAAAAAAAATTCTTGTCACACATCGATGAATTAAGATATATATCGATACGCTAAATATCGACGCAATTTGCTCTCAAAAATACAGGTGTTTATTGCAATTTCTTTTCTTAAAAAAAATATACTTCTTTACTTTTTAAAAACTTTTATTTTTAAGAAAACCATTTGAAAACCGTAAAATTAGTTTCTGTTTGTAATAGAAAGAGAACGATTAAACAGAAAATTGAAAGAAAAAAAAGCTAAAGACACGGGGAAAAAATTGTTTTTCACTTGAATTCCGTCGCTGTTCTTTGTTTACCTCCCCCTATTCATCCCCTTCTCTTTGTTTATATTCCCCTTCCCCTCCCCTTTTTACCTAATATTGATCTTCCGTAAAGGAATTTCCTTAAATGAGCGAAGAAAGAGAAATCAACAAAGGAGTATGAACAGCCCGACAAGAAAAAAAAAGGGTTGTCTATTTGACATTCTTTTGTTAGGAAGAGAGAAAAAGAACTGTAACTGATAGACAGAAACCCATAATTTGGGGCTGTAAAAAAAAAGTGATATTTGACTCAACAGATTCGTAATTAAAATAAAAATAAAAGACAATGTGTTTGTACATTAGTATTTTTTTTAACGTTATTATTTCTTAATTTTCATTTTTTTCCCCTCCTTTCTCGAGTTCTCGGAAAAATCATTTATTTTTTCCCTCAACTTTTTTTTTTTTTTTGTATTTGCATAACAGCTTAAGTTGTGTGCAGTGGACGCAGTTCAAGTACTCGAGTCAAGCTACAATGACTTCGGTTTGCTCAAGGCGCAAAGTGAAACTTACAATAGTAATTTTTTTCACCGTCTCTCTTAATGCTGGAATGAATTTAATTGATATACAAACATCGGACAATGGAATTAAAACTACAAATTAGTTTAATTAGATTGTGGCGTAAGCCGAAACGCATGGAATACTTACAGTTTTCAGTTGATTTTATGGCAGCCCGCCCTAATATATTCTATTTTTAACAATAAAAATTTTTTGGGATAAGTAAGGGGCTGTCCAGTAGTCACGGTCGCCATTGTGATAATTCGGATTTTTGATTGATTGTTTATTAATGTTGCACTTAGAAGTAACACGAGGACACTTGATCCTCGGTCAAGTGACAAGGACAACACCTGAGTTGGTACTTCATTCTCCAGTATAAATCGGATCATGTGTTCGAGTCCTTATCTAGCTTATGACCCGTTATGTGGATCGATGAAAGCTGATACTTGTTAAATTGAACAGAACTCTCACAAATTCGTGGAGTGGGAGAGAAACTAAGCCTCCAGTGCTTCAACTTATCTGTTATCCTCGTCATGTGACTATGATTTAAAATTGCAAAGCCCAGAGCCAATAGCTCATATTCGATATCAATAAGGCAAGTGGACACTGCGGTAGACAAGTGGAGACAGCAGCGAGCTGATGTCCAGTGTTATTTCGGTCGAATCATGGTTGATTGATTGTTTTTTGGCATCGTTCTGAGAAACAACATGAGGGCTATTGGCGATTTACCTCGTAATTTTGATCCTCCGTCAAGTGATGAGAACCTGAGCAGGCACCTCCATCCAAACTTCCACACCCTATCTAAGGAGGATTTAAGACCTCAACAGGCTTAATGTGCATCAGCCTCGCAACACGATGGACCTTTAATAGCATCAGGGCTTGAACCCATGACTTGACAGAAACAATGGCAGTCGCGAGTTCGCGACCATGACCACTAGGCCACCGCAGGTGCTGTCAAGTCATGAATTCCAGTTTTAATGCCACCGAGGTTAACCGATGATTCCACCGATGTTTGACCAAGGTTCAAAATTACGAGGTCCGTCGCCAATAGGCTTCGTGTTGCTTCTATTGCGATGGTAATAAAACAAACCAACCATTTGATACCACTAAAGACTCATCATGTAGCGAGACAAATGCACGTTAATGCTTTAAGTCTGCAGATGCTTTAAGTAGCCCCGTTGGCATGGTGTGAAAACTTAGAGATAGGTTAGCCAGCTCAGAAGTCGCCCTCGTTACTTGAAGGAAATTCATAATGAAAAGGTCCGGCGTAAATAATCAAAGTGTTCACTTTAAATGGGACATCAATAAACAATCAATGGGTATTTCGTGAAGAGGTCAAAAGTGCGCATAAAAATTTATTGAAAAAGTTTTGCCTTAATAGAATGCTTCTAATTTTTCTCTCATACTTGAAAAAGAATGAGGAGCTTAGATCCTTTTTTAAACACTTGGCGAAGATAGCCACCAGCGAGAATCGAGAAGAAATTATTGTCTTCCTTTTCTCTTCCTTTTTATCTCAGTAATGCCCTGCGATTAAACGGGTATCCATCGACCTGGGCCCGGGCCCATCGGTTAACCCAGTCTTCGCCTCAATTATCAATTAAAAGGGGATGGCGAAAAGGGTGTTCCCGGCTTCGGAATGCTGTTAGGAGGTCGTTAATTAAAGCTAATCACCCAGAGAATCGGTTGCGGAGGAGGAGATTTCCTTTCTTTTTCTTTTCTGTCGGGTCCTGCTGTAATCCCGGTTTGGATTTATGCCTGGCCGATTTCGGTCCGAATAAGTTCCCAGTGAAGAGTTATTTTGTTGCAGTTGATTCAATGGTGATTTGTTGCGTTAAATACTCGCAGAGAAATATTGTGCGAATCTGACGGAGAGCGAAAGGGTTAATGGACTTTTTTTTCTGTATGCCTTTAGGTGGTATGGGTTATTTCTCAGAGCGCTATTTTTTTTTAAATAAAATATAAGTATTCCGATCGCTTAAGTTTAATGCGTAGAAATATTTGTGATAACTGAAACGCTTTCAAGGAAAAATTAGCTTATTTTATGCTAAATTTTAATAGAATCTTCACTTTCTTCAAAAACTAAAATCATTAGAAGTCATGTTTTTGCATTGATTATGAATGTTTATTAAAACCGCACCAGAAGCAACTCAAGGGCATTTGTAACGGACCTCGCCTTTTGGAACCTCGGTCAAGTGTCGAAGACAACATCTGATATGACTTCTCATTCTTCCACACCACGTCACCGGGAGGGCTTGGGACCTCGAACAGATTTAAAGCGTATCAGCCTCACTACATTGCAAGCTTTTAGTGGCATCAGGGCTCGACCAAAACAACATCGGCTGCGAGTCCGCAACTATGACCAGGCTACTGCGATCATATTTTAACATTGGGGTATTTATGTATCTCTTTATGCAGAGAAAATCACATTTATAAATATAAACAATTATGTAAAATTAATAATCAATATCTGTATTTATACTAGCGTGCAAAACTTAAGCAACAAATGCTTTTTTCAACATACAACCATGAAACTGTGGAAAAGGTTGTTTCTACTCAGCAGTGAAAAGGCAGCTGAGTAGAAAGAGGATGCATATGCAAATATCTGCACTATGACGTCAGAGGGGACGTCACAGCAAGCAAAGGCGTGGAATGCTCAGTGCCAAGGCAACTTAAGAAGAAGTAGGAAGGGTGCCTTCCCGGACATTCCCTGCATGCGGAAGTGAAATCATACGTTCAATAATGGCTACAAGAAACCACCAGGATACATTTACATGTAATATAATGATCGGCAAGTTTGAAGATGGGCATAGTTTGACAGGTGTTGCACAAGAGTTTGAAATTGGCAAAAGTGTAATTTCAAAAGCACGGAAAGCTTTCCATATCACAGGTACAGCTACAAGAAAGAATAGTGCTAGTTGGCAGAGAGAAAACAATGGCAAGTGGGACAGGTATATTGTTTTGCACGCAAAAATAAAAGACCGGAACCAGACATGGGCAACATTGCTTTGCAGTTGTGTACTGCAACAGGACGACTGGTGTAACGGTTGACTGTGGCTAGACATCTACATAAAGGTAGCCCGTCATCCTGAACGCTGCATATCATTAACAGCAGTCCATCGGCCGCACCGTTTACAGTGGTATCAAGAACACGAGAACTGAATATCTTATTAATGGAATCACATTGAGTTTACTGGTGAGAGTCGTTTCAGTCTGAGCAACAATTCTCAACGCCAGTTGATACGGAGAGGTGTAATGAAACTGTTTCATCCCACTAACATCAGGGAAAGAGACCGTTGGGGTGGTCCTGGAGTGCTTGTGAGGGGAGGCATTATATTGAACAGACGAACAGAGCTCCATATTTTGGGTAGCAGTTCACTTATCGAAGATCTTTGCAACGATGAAATTATCCTCCCACACGTGTGTCTGTTCCGAAATACCATTTGTCCAGAATTTATTTTTGGGGATAGCTATGCATATCTACACAGGACCTCTGTTGTTGAAAATCTTCTAGAAAGTGAGAATATCCTCAGAAGGTATTGGTCAGAAGGGATCGACCTTGATTTAAATTCAGTCGAACATGTGTGGGATGTTTTGGGGAGACTCTTAGCAGCAAGATCGTATTCTCCAGAGAACACCACACAGCTGAAACAGATGCTCCTTCAAGAGTGGCAACTCTTACCACATGAACTTCTGGATAAGTTAAGTTAGTATTGAGTATGAACAGATAATGTTACGCAACCATTGCGGTTAAGGGAGGTTACATCCCTTACTAGGGGACTTAAGTTTGTTGTTCTTCCTCATGGATAGACAATGTTTCTTACTAACGCCATTCTGTCGATAAAGACTTTTTATGCTTTGTTCCATAATATATGCGTGAAATTCATTTTTTGGCAGCTATGCTTTGATTACCTTTTAAGTGCTATAATGTACCTTTGTAGTGTGAGTTTCATATCACCTAGTTTTTCGGAATTATTGCACAATCTGAAAAGTTGCTTATATTTTGCACACTAGTGTACATTTGCAAATCTGGCATTTACCTTTAGGTATATAAAATCTCCATTGCACAAAATCTATTACATTTATAACTTTGAAAGTTTGCAGAATACTTAATAGACATAGCATGCAATATCCGAACATAGTTATAATTTCAAAAATTAAACATAATAAATTTTTTAATTTTATTATCAAGTCTTCCATAATTTTTATACAAAAATTAGGCAATATTTAAAATTTATAAGTTCATCAATTTGATAATTATCATCAGCTAAAAATTATGCTCATTGTATGAGAAACAACATAATTTATTAATGTGGAAAATAGCAATATGGATAGCAAAAATTTTGAAAATGCTGTATTAAATTTTAAAGCATACACACATTTTGAGAAAAAGGCATATACATACTTGTATATTTGTATACAGAGTGACACGTGCGTTTACAATTTTAAAATTCAATTCTCGAGCGTTCTATTTCTCAAATTCTCTTAAAGAATACATTATGGAATCTTCGTGCTTAAAAGGGTGATTGTATCTTATATTAAATATATATTTACTTATAATGATATCTTTTTATTTTATCAAAAATATTGAGTTTGAATTTTATGTAATATTAATTTCGATATATTAGAATCTGCATGGAACATGCTTTTTTTTTGCACCGCTTATTCCGTTCATTTTTATAGCTAATTGATGTCAGCATACGAGTTATTTCATTTAAAATTCAGCATTTTATGGTAAGCTTATTATTATCAGGTATTTCTTCAGATAATAATCCTGTTAGAAATAACTAATGATATCAGTTTCGAGGGGGGGATGAGATTTTTTTTGTTATTAACGTCGCCCTAGAAGCAACACGAGGGCTATTGGCAACGGACCTCGTAATTGTGAACCTCGATCAAGTTCACGACACCTGAGTTGGCACCCCCCTCTCCTAACTTTCACACCATACCAACGGGAATATCAGTTTCGAAATACTGGATATGCAAAATTCATATCTAGTGAATTATAAATGTCAATTTTTTAATCGTGCAAATTAAAGATTTCAGGAAAAAGAAAAGTAGAAAGATAAAAGAAAATGAACACTATTTTAATATGAAATTTCAAAAATATCCCCCACCCCCATCCCTTATGCACTTAAAAAAAAACTCTCAAAATTAGAGGAAGTGATTGGCATACTCTTTCAAATGTGCCAGTTGATTCAAGAACTTTTACAGCCCCTACTGAAAATTTTGCAATGGGGTCCGCATCAAAGGGAATCACAGTCTCGTAGATGAGTTTCTTGAGGTTCCCCTTAAAAAAATCGATATTGATAAATTGGGTGAATATATTGGCGAAGTATATGGTCTACCTTTAATCCATTAAGGACCTAACATAACAGTGAGATAATTAAGCAACTTAATGTTTAAATGGACTTGAGTTCCATCGCGCTAAAGCCTAGGGCATTTCGAACAGTAGCTAACAGCATTACGTCATGAAGTAATTCTGGTAATACTGTAGTACTTTCATTATTTTCCAGAGATACCTTAAAATCTAATTAAATAGTCAATAAGTTCACAAATCCAACTCAAAATATGTCAAAAACAGGCAACACATATTATTTAACTATCTGCTCTCTCTCGAATCCCATTTAACTTAATTTAATCTTAACTTATAGTTAAACAATAAATTATTAGCTGACCAACTCACTCACATTGATTTAGACACTTCTCGATTATGACAGATTCTACTCCTATGATTCTAAGCAAGACTCACTTCTAACCAATTTGACGACCAGTGATTAATTTCAATAATTCACTCAAATTTACAAACATCTAATCTATCAGCTTGTCGTAATCGCATGTCTCTTTCCTTTTAATTCTATTTCGCTTATATATCACTGTTGCAAATTCAATTCATTACATTTCTTATCTTCATATAATTTACCTAATCACATCTCATCACGTTCAGTTTTGGTTGGCAAGGAGTTGTAATTATATGAAATTAAAATAATCATAATGTCCCCGAAGTTAGTGAAATGAAAATCGTCAATAGCCAAATGTCATAATACTTTTTCCACAAAGATGCGACTCATCGATGTGATAATGAAGACATTTTGAGTGGATAGAGTAGCAAGTATGGATCAATAAGAGAATCATCCACAATATTCGCCATACATTAACAGAGAGCCGCTCCTGGAAAGCATGTGAACATGTAACATGTGAATTAGAGGTGGCCTACAAATGTGGGTACTCATTCAAGTGAATTCATTCAAACCATTCTTAGCATGAATTTTACTATTGTAGATTATTCTAGAGTAGGTTAGAGGTGCAAGAAAAATCTTTCATAAAGCTTAATAACATTAATTAATACAAACATAACAAATTACCAAAGGCTGTAGGTACATTATCAGGCAATCTCTGCCTTCCACAACTTAACCTTTGATTTCTCGCCTGCCACTGAACCCATCGCACTCTAGCAGAGCCCTATGGTAGAAATGGCGGCAAAGTGACATGGGGCTTAATGCAACATTCACACTGATATAAATAAAAAGCAATTTTTTTCACAGCATTTCTTGATTTTTCACCAACACTTTTCTATTCCGACCCCATATTGCTATACGAAAAAAATGCTTGTGTATTGAACCTTCCCTTAAAGTTTGGCCTATGAGTTCTGGGATTCTCAGCATTTGTCTGCATTATGTAGCTTCTGGTATTTTCAAAGCTCAGAGTAGACCTTCTAATGTTCAGTGATTGAGGAAGAAAAGGAGCAAATGTTATCATTTATCATTGTAAAGGGAAGTGTCATTTTTGTCGCAGCAAAATATTTTTCCATTGCCCATTTATGCTTTTTATTCGGCTGCAAAGTTAAACACATAAGTTTTATATAGAAATGGCTGAAGAAGTAAAGTAATTGTACAGTTCAAAGTTTAAATGAGCTTTTGAATTCAAAGTGATATAACATTTAACATCAACTTTATTATACTGTTAAAAATTGTAGAAGTGTTTACACTCAATTTTAAATCCTAACGACATTTGTAAAGTACAACGCATATTTAAAAGAAAAATTTCCGAAAAAATATAATAAGACCGATATCTAAGAAAATACGGTACTGGAAACAATGCAACAAAATTGATATTTTGGTATTTACAGTAAAAATGACAATACTTTATAAGACTAAGTAACCATAAAAGCTGTGCAATACGATTAAAAACATGTAAGAAAATACATGAAAGCACTCAACACTACTTTTTCGTGCATTTTCCACTTCCAAAAGAAGTTTTTGCCCAAAAACTTGTTGGCTAATACTAATAAACATATAAGAAAGTTATATGTTATATTGCCTATGCTATATTTAAAGTTGCTCAGTTGACAAGCAGTTTGTTGATCAATATTTTACTAAAACCCCATCGTGAATAATAATAGAGACTTCTGCTTATTAAATGGAATCGGAATTGTCATCCTGAGAAGAAGTGTGGATGTAAGGAGAAGGTAGTATCATCTCTCAGAAATCATCCTGAGTATCTGATCGTAATTTAAAATTACATTCATCACCAGTATAAAATTATAATCATCTTATTGCACTGGTCCTAAGTCAATTTGAAATTGACACATTTACAAAATTTTACAAAATTTTGTTGGTTCTTATTGGTATACATGAGGTTTCATTAAAAAGTATATATATATATATATATATAATCATTTCTTCGCCCAAACATTTTTAAACGTTATTCAATTTTCGCAATTCTAGTTGTACATAATACCTATATGAGTACTTTATGTTATGTATTGCTTCTCTTCCGGAAGTGTCGTTGTAGAGACGAAATGAAAGCTGACAGTAAAGCCTGAGTTCAACAACCACAACTGGAATTCTTCTCCGACAGGTTTTTCTGACTAGTAACGCTTTGGTTCAAGAGCGTAAAAAGGGATGGGAACTATACCAAAAGTGAATAATGCATTACATGTAAGATACATGTAGCTTTCCCGAACAGCAAGAATTATGAAAATCAGGTAACAAGAAGGTTTTGATCATGAAGTCATTACTTTTCAATCAAGCCTCACACTCGAGAAGATACGAAAACAAACATACCTACAACTGAGGAATGAGTTTAAAACTTTTAAGGAAGGGGAAAAAAAAAAAAAAAACACCTTTAAAGTTTTTATTCACATAAATATTTACGGAAAAAAAATGTATGGTTTTACATTACATTCAACAGAGAAACACATATTTTAAGGAAACAAAAATAATTTCTTAATAATAAAATTCATAATATTCCCCTCCCCCTCAAAAAAATTCTAAAAATTTCCAACATTTACATTAACTTCATTTTACATAGTTAAGTCTTTATAGTTACCACATGTTTCAGAATGATTTCGAGTTGAATAAAATAAATAACAAATATTATTTATTAAGAATTTTCTCTAAAAAGCTGATTTTGAAAACTGTTATTTTCAATAAAATGGAGTGGTATCGTAATACATAGAGCTGCTTTTCCCCAAAAGGATTTCATATATATATATTTTTTTGTAAGATAAGTTATCAAAATAGGGGGGGGGGGGATTACTAGATCATGAGAAAATTAAACAGTGCACAATGAAACTCTTGATTTCTTCATTATATAAAACGTTACTCACGTCTCAAAACAACCATACTCATATTTGTAAATTGGTATACCTACAATTGCTGTAGTTATAACTAATTTTCACACGAGTATGATTTTTTCCCTTAAGTTATTATTACATAATGTATTTGTAGTTTTATTAAGAAAAACACAAATATTTTAGTAATGTATATCAAATTTAATAAAATAGAGTAAATTAAATATATTAATAATGTAACAAGGGTAATATAATGCAAATAAAAATGAAAAATAATACGATGAATATAAAATGCAACATTTTAAATAATTTCAAAATATTGTATAGTAACATCAAACATTACATCAAACTTTTTAATTAATAGATAACTCAATCAAATATGGCTAAAACAATATAATAGTACAAAAATATATAAAGAAAATTAAATTCTAATAAATGAAAAAATATCGTACATTCAAGTAAAATTAGGAATTCAATAACAGTTACTAAATCTTCGACAACTATTATAAACTAATTATTTTTACTGAAAATTTACAGCTATTTATTTTTAAAATACTAAAAATTGAAATTTAAAAAAAAATGGAATCGTTTTGGTTTAACGAGCGTATTAATTTTTAAATTCTGTTTAATTATATTTTATTTGCTTCGATGATTTTTATTCTTTATTTCCTATTAAGTTCAATGTCAAAAAAATTTAAGAAGATAGGATGCTCAAATTATTTAAGTTTCCCCCCCCCTCACACACCACCCACATTCCGAAGGGCACATTCCAAAAACTATACCCACCTGTTCGTTAAATTGCCTCATCACATATTTACATGTACTTCACCTTACAAACTTTAAACACCTCAACTAAAATTTATACAACACGGATATCCATTTTGGAAAAAGAAAAAGAAACAAATATCAAACCAATTCCTTTTCTACACCCCCACTGGTCATTAAAAGAACACCTTCCATAGCATTCCATTCGAATGGAAGGGGGCTACGAAAGAAGATGGAAAAAAAAAAAGAAAAAGAAATCTTTCGCCGTGTATGCACCACGTGAAGTCCAAGCGTTCCTATTTACGACCGCGAGCTTTGGCGTAAACTTAAACGCGAGAGGGTGTGAAAGAAGTCGGTGAAAATCGTCTGCGTTTATGCGCGCGCTCGTTTGGCAAGACGATAAAGTAGGAGGGTGCATGGGGGTGGGATTGTGATTTAGGCTTCTCGATGGGCGGAGGCTTTTGAACGAAAAAAAGGAAGGAGGAAGAATTTCTTCATACGCCTTCACCGAGTGATAGCGTGCGCATACATCGCAAATCACAAACGACGTTCGGGAGGGGTGGCCTGGTGCAGACGATTTTCAGAAAGCGTCAGTTCCGAAGGTAAGAAAAGGCGGAGACGTCTCAACTAATCCTGAAGTAACAATCGAAATAGATACGTTACCATAACTCTGTTATCAACACATGCAATTTCCCTTTTTTACATATTATTTCAAGATCAGCCCTGAAATGGAATCTATATACAATTTCAAAATAAAATAAGAACTACTTCGTATCAGCAAAGGTTTTTCATAGCCTATGAGATGGCTTAAAAAAAAAAAAACTTTTTAGATTAGTGTTGTTTTAAATCTTCCATGAACCTACCATTTTGAATTCGTGAACCTAATGTTAATAACACAGGGATTGTTTTAAATACACTTCTGAAATCTAAAATATTTTGTACTGCAATAAAGAAAACCAGAAAGAACGAGTGGGAAAAAAATTTATCCGCTGCAATTGTCTTGACAGCCAAAAGTCATTAAATAATATTTTTGAAAACTCGAAAAACTCAGACGGCACAAAAATATATTGAAAATCGGAAAAGAAATATGAGCATGCATTAATCCCCCCCCTTCTTGTGTCTTTCGATTGCGTTTTAATTAAATTAAATTTAAAAAAAAAATTACCTTAAAAAAAAAATTTAAAAAAAAAAAAAAAAAAAAAAAAAAAATTCACAAGATTAACATCTCGTTTATAAATTAAAAATAGGCCCTGAATGGGAGCAATAATTTTAAAATTAAAGAAATAGTGACGTAACTCATTATAATATCTAATATCACATATAATTGAGTAGTGATTTAAGTTTAAATATAACAATAAAAAATCATGCTTATATATATATATATATATATATATATATATGTATGTGTATTTGTGTGTGTGTGTGTGTGTGTGTGTGTGTGTGTGTGTGTGTACGCGCGTGCGTGCGTGCGTGCGTGCGTGCGTGTATGTATGCGTGTGTGAGAGAGTATTTTAAATCAAAATAACTAAATGCATTAGGAAGTAGCAATAAAAAATTATAATTTTTAGAAATAAATTGAAGCTAATTTTAAAAATAAAATACTAATACAATGTTAATGAAAATACCCATAAGAGAAAATAATGGCGTAATGATGTAATTTTTATCATAAAAGACAATTGAATAAATTCCTTACTTTGTATCACATGTGCCTTTTATAATTGTAGCAATGTGTAAAAGCTATGAGGAGAAAATTTTTTTTAACTAACTTTAATAATGAAAATAATTGTTTAAACTTGTGTGATCGTTAAAGAAGGAGAAAGAATAATTTCATAAATAATTACAAGAATTCATATCTATAAAGGTAAGAGGCTTGTTTTTTAAAACTTATTTTACAGTACAATATTGGTTCTATATATTCCTTATAACATGTTGATTATAGAATTTAATATGTTAATGTACTGTTAAATTAGAGAACATTATTCCCAAATTTTTTTAAAAAAGGAATAACCTTTTCTTCAGTATCGAGACCTTTTTCCTGAAGTATTAGCTTAAGTTTGAATTTTACGTAACATTAACTTTTTATAATATATTAAAACTAATACAAAATATAACATGCTAAGCAAATTTAAAAAATAATTTTTTTTTCCTGTTGCTAATTTCCTTTAGTCTTATAGTTAATAAATATCAGTATATTTCACCCGAAAATTTAACATCCTGCAATAAGGTCTGTGATGCATTTCTTCTGATAATCGTCGTGCAAAAAGTAATTAATGGTATTTATCTCAAAATGATGGATATATAAAGTTCCTATTTAGTGAATCAATTGTAAATATTTGCAAATGTCAATTTTTCAAAGAACCATTGTGAGATCTGGCATCCCCCCCCCTCCTCTTTCTCTTTGATTTTTCACTGGTAAAAGATAAAAATTGTAAAGCTAGAAAAGTCAAAAACGTGCTTTATATATTATTGGAAGACGCATCTTGGTAAATTTGCAAAAGGGCTTTTACACACACACACACACACACATATATATATATATATATATATATATATCTTCCTACCTCCCGCAATTTTCATTTTCATGTAGTAACAAAGGAATTATCCTCTCTTGAAAAAGAAAACTATTAAATAAAAATTACTTTATAAAAAATTACAAACTGCAAACATTTCTACATGTTTCTCACAATACATACGTAACATCTAAAAAGCACTTCTCTATAAGAAGTACTGAAAAATAAATTTAAAAATGGTTATCTCTCATTATAAAAAAGAAGATTTAAATCGTAATTCATGTTTAGTTCTAACATTAAGACATCAGTTCCCCTTTCTCTCTCTCGGTTTTATTTAAAATCTTTATTAAACTAACTCTTAAGCCATCGCAGAGCCTTTAAATAAGGTTTCCCAGCATTCACAGTAAAACATGCTTAAATGACACTCCAAAGTGGAGTACTAAATGCGACACTGGAATCAAAACGTTACTTAACAATTTACCGATTTCAACTAAGTTCTGCAAGACTCATTAAAAATTTGCATCATTCGAATACGTTCTTTTAAACTCGAAAAGAAATGAAACTGAAGAACCCCTTCGTGAAAACTCTCCCCACACAGACGAAACAGAATGTAAAATTGATGATTTAAGGAACACGGTATCCAAAACATAAAACGATTTAAGACACAAACAAAGAAAAAGGAAACATAAAAGACAAAGAAGTTCTCGAAGACTACACACATGCAAAACAGCATGGTAATTTATTTCATTTCCTAAGTGAATCTTCTCACAATAAATACCTCCGGAGATGTTGTTTTGTTCTTAAAATTGTTCTAAAATGGGGGCAATTTGCTAAACAACGCAAATTGGGGACTAATAGATGAATAACGTAATGCGCCTTGGTGAAAGATTTTTATAAGAAAAAAAAATGGCGCATATGTAACAGAGATTGATCTTGTTAATAAACAACTTACTACTAAATTAGCCGTATTTCCATTCGGTTTTGTATTTATTAAATTCCAACAATCTTTTACTGCAGTCATGTTTACTTTATTCAAAATTTGGTTGTTATGGGGATTCAATTGTTCGGGCTTTTGCATTTTTACTTTTCGGTGAAATAAAAAGCTGGTATTTGCGAATAATAAAGAAGAAAATATTTTTGTAACGGGGAGAGATTTCTTTGGTATTTCAACACATAATTACAGAAGTAAAACGACTGATTAAAAGAAGAATATTTGCAATAAACAGATGAAGAAAATATTTATTCTATAAACTCTGTACGTGGGCTTTTGTTTCAAGTTTCTTTGTACACATTAAATTCTAATATCTACAAATAGATAATTATAAAATAAATAACAGATTAAAAGAACATCGATAAAAAATATGACTTTTTAAAAATAAATTATAATTGTTGATTGAAAAAAATAAATGTCCGCCAATAAGAATATTTTTTTTTATTCTATGAAAAAATTATTCTATAAAATCTGAATGTGGGCTTTTGCATCAGTTTATTACACATAAAATATTAATATAAGTATGTAGATAATTATTAAGTGATTGAGAAATGAAAAGAACATCGATAGAAAATTATTTTTAAAAAATAAACTGTAATCATTGGTGAGAGACATAAATCTGTTTCAAGAAGAATATTTCTTTTATTCTATAAAATCTGTATTATAAACTATATATTCTATAGAAAAATATTTTCACTCATTAAATTCTGAAGTCAATTTGTAGATAACTATAAAGCAAATAACAAATCAAAAGAGCACGGATAAAAAAAAAAAGGAGGGGGGGGGGTTCTTAAATTGACTGCAATTTAGCAATAATTTATTTTGGTTGTACTATTTAATTTCATAAATTATTCGATTTAACTTTGTACTATCTTTTATTATCTTCAATAAATTAGTTTCGTTTCCTAAAAATTTGAATGCAGACGAATTAAATGATATTAATCAAAAACACCGATTTGATTGATTCATTTTTTCCGTTATAGCTTATTTATGATGCTGAGGGTAAATGTTCTATTTTTAGTTGTCTTTTCTGTATAAAATTTTATTTAGAAAACCTATTTCATAAACGGGCCACGAAATCACCAGTTAACCTGTTTTCGTAAGCTTCTGTTTAAATAAAATATGCTACAGAGATGACCTTTTCTAGGACATAAAATAAAAATTCTTACATTCAAGGTAATTTACTTGCATATTTTCGAAGAGCAATTGTCTTAAATTTACTCAAAAAATATTGCATTGATACAAATTTTACATATATAAATTAAACTTAGATATTTTAAGTATACACTTTATATTTAAAACAACTATGTACGTTATAAAACGTACGATATGCTTTATTCATATTAAGAGAAGAAAAATATTGCAAAAGCAATGAATTATAAAGACATTTTCTAAAAGAAATATGAGAACTATTCTTAAATTAGATATTTAAGAAACCTTTGTTTTTAATTACATGAAATTTACAAAAAAAAATTATTTTATTTAGATAAAAGTTTTAAAAATTTACTGTATGCAACAAATTGTTACATATGCTTACAAATACTCAGACTTCTCACCCCCTTACAACGTTTATTTATTTTTTATGCGACATTTTTTCCCGTGGTTAAAATGAGTTCTAAACTTTGCACTAAATCAGTTATGACATCGATATTACATATTGATCATTCCAGACAAGATTTCACGCATACCATCATGAATTTAAATTGTATCAAACAGAGTAGCTTGGTATATACTTGCCATGCCACCACGAAATTTATAACCAAGCCAAAATTAAATTCAGATAAAAAAAAAAAGAGGGAGGGGTTGTTACATGTTCAAGCAAAATTTGTATGGGACGATTTTTACACTAAGAATAAAATCCTCAAATCCCATTTGAAAATATTTTCCCTTCATTTATTTTAAGTCTTGTAAGATCCTTCACCCCTGAAAATACGCCCCTTTCAAATATTTTCTTCACTTGTAATAACGTTCTTGGGGGGGGGGGGGGATTGATTATTTAGCTTACATATTTCATGCAACACTTGTACTTTCTTATTTAGATATCTTTTCTTCTAAAGCTCACGGATTTTCATTAGAAAGTTTTATTTCTTAAAATTCCTTTCTTATTTAATAGAGCAAAGTTTTTTATAATGAATTGGCTTGAATGTCGATTTAGAGCCTTCTCTTAAATTAAAAATACTTTTATCTTCAGGAAGAATGGTACATTTTCGAAATTTTAAAGGCAATTTTAAGAAAGGCACGTGTTTTTAAATTTGACAATAAGTCCCTTTTGAATTGTCTAGTCCTGTATCCCTAAAATACCTTCAGAAATGAAGACATTTTCAGGATTATTAACATATTATAAACATATTTTCATCGATTCCAACACCGATGAAAAATTATTTATCAACATTATCACATGAAATCTTGGTCTTTTTATTATATTTATCATACATTCAATGTTAGGAATGGTATATGAGGTATTACAAGTGGGTGATTGCGTGATTATTTATTAACTTAGCTCTCCGAGAAACAACACGAGGGCTATTGGCGAATGACCTCGGGATTTTGAGCATCGGTCAAGTGACAAGGACAACACCCTAGTTGGCATCTCCCGTTCTAAATTTCCTCACCATGCCAATCGGAGGACTTCAGACTTAGACCAGATTTAACATGCATCAGTTCGCAACACAGTGGGTATTTAGTGGCATCAGGACTTGAACGCACGACTCGTCCAAAATAACGCTGGACATGAGTCTGCGACATGACCACTAGGCTATTTTAGCTACGCATTAGAAATTAGAATTGAGAATGTTTTAACTCACTGTAGTATTGTCCAGTGATCGATTTTCCTTTTCTTAGAAGTCCATGAGTATGAAGCCCTTCGCATCCCAAATAAATGTCTCCATATCTTTTCCGATCGTCTTCGCCTTCTTTGGAACAGATTCACATTATTTTGATCATAACTTGGATTTCAGAGTATAATGACAAATCTGATCCACGGTGTCAACTTGACGCAAAATGACAACACTCGACGAGGTAGCAATCAAAACTAACCTAATAAATCAGAGTCAATTCAAATAAATCAAAGTCAAAACGGGTTGAAATTTTGGAACCGTTTAACAGACTGCAGCGTACTGAAATAACGCCACATTACCTGAGAATATACATATTTTATGAAATTACATAATATTTTGCTCTTTCAATGAAAGACTAAGCAAATCATTGTTTAAAGATCAGTAGTAAGAAAATCTCTCCTTTTGTTTTATCGTAAGGTAAAGCAGTTCTCCAGTTTTTCGATCGACAAGGCAGACGATATTTGTCAGCTTTCTTTCAAGAGGCCACGGGTACCAAGACCTCTCCCACTGCCAGATTTTTTTTTCTTTTGAAGAGCTTCTTATTTATGGGAAGTTTTTTCTGCACTTGAACTTCGGGATCTACAACTTACTCCTGCAGGATTAAGGGGTCAAGGAGATGATCCCTCCTTTGCACACACACACATGACGACTGTAATTCATGATGCTTGTGGATACAAGTCACTTTCCACTAAATCATGCTGCGGTGGAAATTCGTTATCGGCCTTTTTTTTTACTACCGTCACCATCATTTTCACACCGGGTAGACATTAATTAAAACACCGACATTAATCCCAGGAGGCGCTCCGGTTTATAGAGCAAGAAAGAGCCACACGCACAACTTAATAAACCTTAGAGGAGCATGACGACTTGTTAAATACGTGTTCGCATCTTTTTTCGAATTTCTTAGGCCTTAATGAAGAGTTTTGAGTAGGTTAATGCGATTAATCTTGTCGCTCTTCAGTTATTCTTGGTTTAGTAGAGACATAATTCTAGTTTCTGAAGGCTGGTTTTTAATAGGAAGAAGGGGAGCAAAAAGTTTAATAAAATGGTTGTCACAACATTTGAGGTGAAAGAAAAAATATTGCACGAAGGCGTGGTTAAAATATTTTTTTTTTTTTCGGAGAGGAGGTCTTCAAATGTTAATCGTAATTTATTAAAATATTACGTTAATGTCTAAGATGGGATATGGTAAAGTTTTAATTGTTACTAAAAATAATCGAGATATCTGGATAAAATTTATATATTCTGCATATTAATTGATCCTTGGGTACATGATGTTGCTTTTGGTTTGGTTTTATTAACGTCGCACTAGAAGCAACCTGAGGGTTATTGGAGAGGGATTTCGTAATTGTGAGCCTCGATTAAGTGACGAAAACGACATCTGAGTTGGCAACTCCCTCTCCTTCCACACCACGCTATTGGGAGGACTTTGGACCCAAACAGATTCAACATGCATCAGCTCGGGTTACATGACGTGTCTTTTGTGGCATCAAGGCTCGAACCCACGTCTCGACGAAAATCGCCAGCCGCGAGTCCATGACCATTAGGCTACCGCGGCCACTACATGATGTTGTGAATTACAGCAATTTGTGTTAATTTTTTTCCTTTCAGGAAGCCGTAGATTGAAGAAACCCGCTGAATGGAAAAGGTAAGAGTTCAATCTGCTGAGTTCTAAGGTTCATCGAAAGGTCAAGAAACGAGCTGGGTTCCACGGTTCTGATTGTATTCTTCTGATAGGTGACTATGTAGGTAAGTCTTAAGAATAATGAATAAAAATTAAATTTCTACGTCGATCATATTTTAGTTATAACAGAAACTTTACGATACTGCTGATTATTTCCGTCTACTGCATCCCGAAAACAAACAAATCAAAACGAAAAGCTGTAATTAACGACATTAAGAACATAACGCTAAATCAACATGAAGAATAAATTTTATCCAGATATCTTGGTTATTTCTTAGTCATAATTAAAACTTTACAATACCCTCTCGTATAATTTAACAAAGAACTTTAAATTGCTGTTGTTGTGGTTTATTCCACATGGTCTAGTCAAAGGCTAGACCAAATTCACGAGACCAGAACTCATCAAAAATTCATGAACGATATAAAGCGTAGCAACAAAGTCTTCTCTTTGAAACTCTATACAATTTTAAAGATGGTTGGGAGATACATGGTAGAATTACAAATGGTGCAGGTTAAAAAGTTTTTTTGCCCCATGTCAAAAGTAAGACCCTTAATAAGCCCTACAAATGGTGGTTTTGATGCCTCAAATATTTAATTTAAATTAGATAAGCGCAGCAGTTGGCGAATGTCTATGGTCTCGTGTTAGTGGTTGGGACTTTCGTAGAACGATTCTTGATTCCAACCAAGATCCACCGTGTAGAGATGCTGATGCATATTCAAGTCTGTCAGGACATAATGTTTTCACATTGGCGTGTTGTGAGTGATAGTATTTTAATGGCGCAAGAGCCGGACAAGGACATACTGCGCCAAATAAAGTAAAGTTATGATGTGGACACACCCCATAAGAAAAGAAAAGATCAAAGGGTGCTTCGGAGACATGGTGCTCGAATCTACCTGAAGAAGGTAAATGTCTGAGGTCCTCCAACCTGGTGGGCCAGTCCCCTGATATAATCCCCAAGAGCAGGATGCCCGGTTACAACCTCAGACGCTGTGTACCCATTTTATTCGCTTCTTACGACATGCATGATGTACAACAGGGATTATAGTTTCACACACGGTCACCACACGGGTGTTGGCGTGATGTGAAAATTTAGACATCAGGGTGTCAGCTCAGGAGTCACCCTCGTCATTTGACCATGATTCGAAATTACGTGTCTTTTGTCTATTTATTTATTATTCTGAATTTTTATCAGGATTTGATATAAGGTATCTGAACAAATGTTATCAAAATTAGATTTGAAAAATTCTTGATAATTCAAATATATAAAACGCAGAGATTCAAGATAAATCTGATTTAATCATTTCAACTTAAGTCATTTTACATCATTTTTAACAGATTTTAGGGAGGAGGGTGGAACTCAATCATCTTGGAGGGCTGAGTGTTATAAAAATTGTTTCGAGTGTTTTAAAAAAGGTAAAATAAAGGAGAGTAAAAAAAAATTTAAATTAATTTAGTAATTACTAAAATAAATTAAAAATTTTTACTCTTTCCTCTTAATTACTTCAAAAAATATTGTAAAATAAAGTCGGTTTTTTATTAAGTTAACTTTGAGAATAATACGACAGTTCCAATATTGAAATGTGGTAGCCTAGTGGTAATGATTGCAAATTCGCAGCCAAAATTGTTTCCGTCGATTCATACGTTCGAGCCTGTCAATATAATGTTTGTCACGTATCGATATACTTCTACACAGGAAGTATATTGACACGTGATAAACAGTATATTTAGCCCTGATGCTACTAAAAACGCGCCGTGTAGCGGAGCTAATGCACATTTAATCTGGTCAAGGTCCCAAACCCTCTCGTTTTCGGGTAGTGGAAATTTGAAGAAGGAGGTGCCAGCTCAGAAATCGTCCTCGTCACTTGACCGAAGTTCAAAATTAGAAGGTCCACCGCCAAAAGCCCTTGGTCAACGTCAAACAATATTATAAATACCACTGTATCAAATTCATACTTGCTTTAAACTGCTTTGAAAAATTTCTGCTTCATAATCTACGAAAGATATGAGAGGAAAATTTGGGATGCAGAACACATTCAGTAGTTTCGCTTTTATTGAAACGAGCTCTTATATGGACAAGTGAATTAAACGTCTGAAGAAAAATCGAAAAGAAAACTTAAAATAAGTAAAACTCTTGACATTGCCTGAAATCTTATATGTTCGTTTCAAAAATTAGCAGTTTAAAGTTCATAGATGTTGATCTTTGTACTATGTAGTCTCTTTCAGTTGACAAGGATCTGTGAATAAAATAATATCAATAACCAAAACTTAAAAGCAGTTATTTGATTTTTTTTATTATATGTTTTCATTTATTGTTTTATTAACATCGCACATGGAGAAATAAAAGGGCAATTGACGACGAACCTCACCATTTTAAATCACGATCAAGTGACGAGGATGTCACCTGATCTAGAGCCTCACTCTCCAAAATTCTACACCCCTCCTGCGTGAAGACTTTAAGCTTCGATAGAGTAAACGTGCACCATTCCCGTACACGTCGGAGTTTTAGTGGAATCAGCATTCGAACCACGGAAACGACGCCGGCCATGAACTCACAACAATGACCACTCGGCTATGGAGGCTGCTATTTAGTTTCGAGAAAGTGAGTAATGGTGGGGCGTGATGGCACAAGAGCCAGATATGGCTATGCTGCTCCCAAGTGTAATTGTTTGGAAAAAAAATAGAAGAAAAAAATTGTTGACAAAGAGGGTCAAACATAGAAAAAGGTCGCTAGGATATTCTAGGGCCACGTTATCCATGTTTAACACAGACTGAATGCAACCATGGGAAAGAAAACAATCAACAGAATGAATGGGGGTATGAATCCTGTATCTACCTAAAGAAGGTGAGTTCGTAGGTTTACTTAGATTCGATATAAACTAAAAATATTAATTCTAGCATAATTATTCCAGTAACAGAAATATTTTTTTAATATAAAAATAGCACCAATACCAACATTTTGACAGCGAGATTGAATTGTTTTTTCATCATGAAGGGAATAGATTGTATTTTCAGATTAAAAATACTCCTCAATGACGTCAGATTCTAAATCAAATCATCAAACAAACAAGCCGAGAACACGAATTGTTAACATGAGAAACTAGGCACGTTAAATTAAAAAAGAATTCACGTGTCTTGTAATATGTCTCAATTCAATGTTTTTCGATTATTGTCCTGGCTCTTCACAAAAATTCCAGACAATCAAATATTCTGAAGAACTACCATCCATAATAGTAGCATATCTCATAATATTTTACAATTTCACTTTAAATAAAAATTTTAAGAAAATAAATGGAAGTTTTTCTTATTGTTTCCTGTTGAATCTGACCTTAATCCGACTTTTTTTTTTTTAAATAAGAAGCAGAATTTTCTTAGACGTAAAGCAATCTTTCTCTAATTCTAAGTTCTTTAAAAAAACCACACATCTTTGTTTTATACTACTTTTATATTGAAACGAGAAAAAAATATAAATGGAGCAGTAATATGATTCCATGCCTGCGTCAAGACAAAACTGTATTTGTAATACGCACAAAATTGGAAAAAAAATTGATTCATCAAAACTAATAAGTTTTTTTTAAATAGCTCTTAAAAACCAAACGAACACACTTTTAAGAAATTATCATAATTTGAACTAATTAATGTATTTTTTTTCCCTCATTCCGAATAGCAAGCATAATCCTATCAGTTTCCCATCTATACTCCGTCAAGATCCTACTTATCACACATATCCGCATATATGTTGAGATAGGTCTTCAGATGCTTTTCACGCTAAAAAATACACAAAAAAGAAAACAAAATGAAGCATAACAGCTTAAGAATAAAAACATTGAAAATTAGTTTACATTGCATTGTTTCAAACTTAGAAAAATACATATATGTCCAAACAATAAAGTCAGGCTTCTACATAACAGGCTAAAATATTTTTGTCAATACCGGATGTATTTCTTGTTTTTGTTTAGTAGTGTGAAAAATAAAAATGTATTCTTATTCGATCAAGATTTTACATTGGGCTTGAACAAGATCCATATAAGAAAAATAAGAAGAAACCAATAACAAATTCTTGATTAAATCGTTAAAGAATCTAAATGTTTTATTAAAAAAAATATTTTGGTACGTCACCATTTTGATTTAAATGTAGGAGAATACAAATAATGAAATCATTTTCCTTCATATCAAAACGATGTAACCTTAGTCCCCTAAAAAAATAGAAAAACACGAATCAAAGAATAAAACGTACAGATAAACAAGGGGAAAAAGCAATTTAAACTGGTTGACTGTTATTTAGAATAAAACATAGAAAAAAAATTACGAATATACAATAGTTTTAGCTATATCTTTTTCACGAATTGACATTTTTGTGTCTCAAAAGTGATGATAAAAATTATTTAAAGACTTGACCTTTATGCGATGACCTTGCAGATCGTGAAATAGGAGGTATCTATTTGTAAATTTCACAGAAATTATTCATGCAGAAAATTACCTTCTGAATTTGTTAAAGCTTGAAGCCTTGCCACTTTCTGAAAATAATATACCACAAGAGCACAGGAGTAAATACAAAGTTTGTCGAGGAGTACACATAACAAAAACAAGCAAATGTCGAAGTTAACGTACTATAAATAAATGTAAGCTAATAGTACATTATTTTGCGGAAATTGTGCAACGATTCCCTATTTTACATGCCCTCTCTATTATCCTAGTTATAAGTGTGATCATCGCTAATAATGTCTCTAGTCACTAAGTTTAAGTGTAATCATACAAACATAACAGTCAAATTATATAATTGCTCTTATCAATTGAAAATGATATCTTTGAAATCATGAGCATGCTTTCTCTCTCTCTGACTAAGATACGAGTGGTTCCTTTAGTTCTTACTCACTCCGAGAGATCGTGGAATTATGTTCGATAACAATTTATATAGGTTCACACACGTTAATTACATTCACGCGCTATCAATCGCTGCCAACTACTCACTACCAAATCATTACTAACTCTAATATTCAAAGCTTTCAGGTGTATTTTCTTAAATCCCTTCATTGGACATCTAAAGTTAAGCCAATTTGCGTCATCACGTTTCATTTGGTTGGAAAGGAGTAGGAAATTTAAATATAAGAACTCAAAAAGTGAACCCAAATATTAGTTAAGGGAGTATGGCCCACGTTACAATACTTGTCCATATTTCTCGACTTATAAAGAATGACAAGTTGATATCCATTGGTCATCTACATCTTAAAGTAAATCCAAAAACTTAATTCCAAAAGTGTTTTTCTTTTGTTGGATACCCTTTGATGTTGGTACGAGTATCGAGGCCATTGAAACAGCTGAAAATACTGTTAAATCTGCATATGGTGCAATCTCTCCCACCATTCCATATAAACACGGTAATCTAGTTTCTATCCTATAGTTTTCGTCGAGTTGTGGGTTCGATCCCTGATCTCATTGAAAACCTGCCAAATAGAGGCACGAATGTACGTTAAATCTGGTCGAGGTCCCAAGTCCTCCCAGTGGCATGGTGATGAAGTTTAGAGAGGGAGGTGCTAGCTCAGATGTTGTCCTCGTCACATTACCAAGGTTACAAATTACAAGATCCATCGACAATAGCTCTCGGGTTGCTTCTTAGTGTGACGTTAGTAAACAATAACACACATCCCAATCCAAATCGAGATATCTTAAAATGTATCAAAGCAGTTATCAATGGCCACTAGAAATGAAACTCGTAATAAACTTAATCATATAAAATCTACCATTTGCCACTGGAATTCCCTATCGTGAAGAAATCAAACGTCCTTTTAACACATTTATGAATCGGACACATGAGATTTACATATAAACACCTCATTGTGGGAGGAAATTCCCCGAGGAATGAATGATCTTTGAGTTGGTCCACTGATTGGGATACACATATTGACTGTGTGTTCTTCTTTTAAATCTGCACATTTTAAACTTTTTAAATCATACATTACCATTAAATAACTTGGTTGAGGGGGGGAAAATATTAAAAATATTTTTCGTCTTTTATGTGACATTGGTTTTATTCAATAATTTTTTTTTATTGCAAACAGCTTCTTTGTATTTAACCAATATGAACTTTAAATCTGTTTTACTTAATTACATGGAATTTCTTCTTGCGTTAGGCATAATATGCTCCATGAGGATTCAATGCTAGAAATTTCAAGCAAACAACCTCATGTGTATTCAGCAAGTACTAAAATAATAAATGCAAATGTCACTGACAGATACAGCAGATAGCATACCACAAGAATGGGTGGAAAATATAAAAATAATGCATCCAAAGGGTCAGCAACACACACATATATAAATGGTATTATATTGCAAAGATTTTCCCGAAGTATAGATGATAATAATATATTGCGAGAAAAACTTGGGGTAGTCCAAATTATAGTGCATGGCAAACACAAGCATATTCAGGTGGCCGCGGTAGCTTAGTGGTCATAGCTTCGGATTCGTGTCCGGTGGTTTTCGTTCAGTAGCGGGTTCGATTCTTGACCGCTTAAGACCCGCCATGTAGCCAAGGATGATGCACGTTAAATCTGCTGGGGCCCAAAGTCCTCCCGTTGGCGTGGTGTGGATGTTAGGAGGTGCCAGCTCAGGTGTCGTCCTCGTCACTTGACCGTGGTTTAAAATTAAGAGGTCTGTCGCCAATAGCCCTCGTGTTGCTTCGAGTGCGACGTTAATAAAACTAAGCTAAACAAGCATATTCTGAAAATAGTGTACTAAAAAGATCCTCAGAGGAAAGGAATAGCTTAAAAATAATATAGGACAAGAATTTTTTTTAAAAAAATATTATACCAAAAATCATTTAAAAAAATAGTAAGCTCTAAAGATGTTCAGTAAGTACAAAAGATAATATAAAGCAAGTACAGAAGATAAAACATCACACATGATAGGCAAATAAGAAAATACTATACCACAAGGATTTGGGGGAAATACAAAAGATACAAGCGTCATTGGAAGTACAGAAGTATATTTAGTATATAAATATAGAAAACGAATATATTGTATCACAATGATCTTTGGGAATACAGATAATGATTTTTTTTCCATAATTAATACTCGGGATTTATTTCTGGGTAAAACAAAAGGATTATCAACTCTTCCTTTATGCTTAATTTAACTTGCATTGTTTTTAAATCAAGAGATCATCTATCATCTATCTCACTTGATTCAAACTAAAAAAAATTATAAAGAATGATATCATCACCAATAACCTCAACATCAAAGTCAAAAACATCTTTTGTCACACACACATACACCCCCAAGACAAAAAGAACAAGAATGGTCGTCAGCGCTGATAGACTTCCCAACGTGGCCAGAATCAGAATCGAGTCACCAGAGAGGAGGAAAGAAAAGAACAATAATTGTGAAATTAACTCTATTTTCCGAAAACAATGCCTGGAGGCACAAGCTACATAGCATTCCTTTTCTACCAAAGAGCTCGAATAGTTGGCATGACCCCATCAGTTTCAACTGCACTCCCCCGAAAAACCCCACAGTGAGATACATACCTGTACGGCGTGTCCTTAATCGGTCATTAAGCCCAAAAACGAGCAGAACGGGACAGAACAACAGAACCAATAAAAGAATAAGAAGAAGAAAAAAAAAGAACATTGAAAACTGGTTAGTCGCGGGGGTGTCTCGGGCACAAGTAGACAATTCCAAACGATGAGAAACTTGTCACTCCAGCTGTGGCAAATGGCGGGAACTTATAATGACGATTTTTAGAAGAGCAAAAGAAAAAGAAAAAAAAGAAAGCAAAGGAAGAAATAGAAGTAGAGAGCTATCGATGGGATTTCTTCCACTTCTTACTTTGATTCTTTTCGGTTTGTTTTGGTTTTCTTTTTCTCTTAGGCTATAAAAATACCGCAAGTGTAAACGCCTAGCTCAAACATTAAGGTGAATTAGAGGCTAGTTTAAGGATCTGTATAAAAAAGGTAGGGTTAAATGTTAAATCGAGTTCACTTAGAATTGTGAAATTACTTTTCACTATGATGCGCAGAATGCTCCACAGAATATTGACAGTGTTTTTCTTTTTATGATGGTTTTATTGAATTCACAAACTCGCATGATACATTTTTTACGAGTATTACGCCCGAAAACTCTTAAAAGAAAGAAATTACTTCGTTGATATTAGTAGAAAGCATAATTCTAAAACAAATGTTCGACAAAAATGCTCTCTATATTTTGTTGACTGAAACGTTATCGAGTATTTACTAGGCTATACAAAGCAAATCGAATTTCCCATTATTTTTCTTAAATGATACAAATGATTATATTTATCATCACATAAATTTCTACTGGTGATCGTTTGAATTTTAATACTTTGTATTCAGTAAAAACTGCATGTATCATGTACTAAAATGTTCTGAAAAAGTTAAAAAAAAATAAAGAGGAAGAGGCATGATGTTCTTTGTGTAAAATTAAAGATGCGTGTATTAAACACTATAACACTTCCTGAGAAAGAAAAAAAGAAACAAAAAAAAAATTGTATGTTGTTCTTTGTACAAAATTAAAAATGTATGTATCCAACTATTTAATATATCCTGAGAAAGGAGAAAAAGGGGAGGAAAAGATGTATGTTGTTTTTTGTGTAAAATTAAAGATGTATGAATCCAACACTCTAACATATTCCGAGAAAGAAAATAAAAGGCAAAAAATGAAAGAGAGAGAGAGAGACAGTATGTTTTTTTGTGTATAAAATTTTTAAGAAAATCTTGAAAATATTCAACTCTAAAATACTTTGAGAGAGAAAAAAGAGAGAAATAGAAAGAGAGATAAAAAAAATATGTGTGAATTTTTTTAAGTTGCTATAATAAAATTGTCTGGGTTTAATTAAACTTTATAAATAAAGAAAAATGAAACCAATTTATTTAACTGGAATAAAACTCAACGTTTGCTATTTCCAGTAGGAAATAAAATTATATAAAGGAATATATATAGAATACTTAAATAATAAGCAAATATAAAGTTAGTTCTTCAGATCCTAGATCATGAGAAAATTTAAAAGATTACACAGGTTTTAGTTCACAAAATTTTTATTATTTAACAAATAAATAAAACATATAAAATATCTGGACTGAAAACTTAGAAAAAAATATTTTAAGAAATTGAACACCTTTATATACTTTTATTTCCATGTTACGGATAGTACTTAATTTCCTTTGCAAAGCAAAATCACCCAAATTTCAACTGTTTATGTCAATTTGATTTACAACATGAAAAATTTCTCTCATAATTGAAGAAAGTAAGATTTACCAATTTAAAAAATATATTAAATGATTAAATATTTGCTTTAAACAAATATATGGTCATTTTTTCTACAGAAAATGATCATTCACTTTTCTTACAGATTTTGAAATGACATGACAAATTTGAGATAAAAATGGCATGGATTTGCTTAAAATTTCTGTATCCAACAATGCAATCAGTGTCAATGATACATTATTGATCCGAAAAATAAATACAAAAAAAAAAAAAAAAAATATTTATTAGAACCATATTTCAATCATGACTGTCAACTCCTTTTCTCATTGGTTGCTTAAAAAACTGCACTCTATTTAAACTGAAAAAAAAGGCAAGACCTGCAGTTCTTCGAATTTTTCTACCCGCCATTTTCTAGTTCTTTCAGACCAATACATAATTCCATAACCAATCTCATCACTGCTTGACTTTCTAGGAACAAGAAACGTGCGTGACGATTTGTAAAGGCCCCAATAAAGGGGCAACATACATACATACATAAATAGGTTTTTTTTTATTATTATTATTCTACCAATGCTGTAATGTGATGATTATATTGTATTACGTATCATTATGGGTCTGGCGCAGGAAGTGACACTGTTTATAGGGCATTTCCTGGAAGCAGGTAGCTGGATTGTGTGCATAATGCACAAAGTACGTTACCTCCCTTCCTGATGCGAAAATAATCCGACATACCGATATTTTTGATAAATAAAAATGAAAAATTATGTCTGCGGACGATTGCATGACAATTTGTGTGATTTTAAAAATACACCCATTTCTTGATTTATGTGGCAGATACATTCTTTGAAAAAACGTACAAACTGAAAATGTAGAAAATGACATGCAAAAAAAAGGGGGTTGGTTCATTAATTTTTAAAAACATTTCGATACTCTTACTTTTTCCATTGATTTTGAAAAATGAAAATTGTAAGCACAAATTAACATTAGCTTTCAAGAAAAAAATATAAATCATAACCACAAATTAACAATATTAAGTACAGATTGAAACATTAAGTGAATTCAAATATAAATAATTTACAGTTTAATGTAATTGTTACTTTTAATATAATTTGTTTTTGTTGATATATATATTTTTTAATACAAGCAACAAAAATCGCTTACATGTACAACTTCCAATGAAATTAAAATTTTTTGAAAAGCTTTGTTTTTTCAACGAATTAAGAAAAAGAAATCTCATTCATAATAATACCTACTTTTTTTCGTAATTCAGCCATATGTTGCATTTAACTAAAACATGATATATTACAGCATATTAATTTTAACATAACATTAATTTTCAAAAAAATTGAAATTGGCACTGCAAATTTTATTTTAACAAGGGCTCACAGTGTTTTTTTTATATTAAGTGCTCGAAAAGTAGATGTATTTAAAATGAGCATTAATTAACATAAAGAAACATACTTCCGCGCCCCAGGAGCCACAGAAAAAATTACTATCAAGCAAAGAAAATATCCTCTTCAAATCCCTAATGCATTTTTATTTTCAGAAGCCAAACTTTTTATTAAAAAAAACTTTAAAATTAAAAAAATAAAAAAAAAAAAAAAAAAACACCACACACACACACACACAGACGATTCAATAAAAATCAATTTCTAAATTGAATATTACAGTATATAAGAGCCAACGCTAAATTATTAAAGTAGACAATAATATCCTGTTCGGTCATTAAAATGTAAGCAGACGATCAAGTAAATATACCTTAAGCAAACTAAATGTCATTATTGTAATCATAATGCATTATGATACCAATCTTTTGAACCCAACACCATGTTTTCTTTATTTTATGCCCACGCATTTTGTTCGACGTCATTTTCTCAAAACAACAACATGTTTAGCAAATGTTAATAACTTTCGTGACAATTACAACTCAAAAAATAGAGATAAAAATTAGCCTTTGCTCTTTCTGAGAGCTCTGAATAGATAAAATTCTCCTTTTCTTTGGTTGCGCAGGCGTAGCACAATTATCCGAGTCACTAACAGATAATTAATCGCTGTTTCTATGCTTCATTAATTGAAATGTTGACTACATTTTCCACGTCGTTCATTACAGTTGTTTTACTTTTGGATGACATAAAATCGGGGGCCAGCGGAGCCAAACATTATGTAAATACTACATTAATATGATACTTAATTTAATTTATAAATAGCATTATGCAAAACAAAAGAAATTTTTTAAAAAAAAAGTATAACTTTTTTTCTGTTTTAAAAAGGATCTGTTGGGAGAATTTAAAATCCATGTAAAAGCGAAAACAGGTCCATTAAATATCGTACCAAACAAGGAATGTGTGTGCTTTGAAATGTTTCTAAGCACCTGGTGAAATAAAACAATTTAAAAATGTACGACAGCATGAAATTATTTAAAATAAGTACGAAAATCCAAGTATGTAATAGCTATACATTTCTATATGATTATCAAAATCAATTATATACCAAAACTTCTAAGTAAAATCACATGATAATTGGTCTGAATTTGCAAGGTTATTGGCTTAAAGCGTCGACTTCATTTGAAAAATAATAAAAAATCATTAATCGATTAAAAAAAAAACAAAAAAAAAAAAAAAACCCCACTAATTCCCATTTCATGTGGACTTAAACTTGAGATATTTCATTATAGATGGTCTTAACTTATTATTTTTATTAGTAAGTATTATCGAATATTAAATGTAATAATAACATGTATGCTAATTCGTTAAAAGGGTAAAGAAAATGCAAGGATCTGTTGGGGGAATTTAATGTATTAATATTTTTAAAATTTATATTATTGTCAGATGAATTTCAGCATTATTATACGAAAACATAAATAAATATGAGTAAAATTGTTCTCGATCATTTTAAAATCTAAAACCATCTGTTCTAAGAAACCTTTACCTATTAATTAATAAAAAAAAAGTTAAAACGATTGAAATTGATGTAAATGCTCAAACCAATGAAGAAAAATTATTAAATGAATCTTATCAAGGAGGTGATTAATTGCCAGCTTATATTATTATCTCATATTATTACACAGCTTAATTATTGTGTTAATATTTTTAAAATTTATATTACTGCGGGAGTAATTTTGATAAGGAAACAATTACATTATAATTCACAGTGTTCTATTATGTATATATATATATATATATATATATATATAAACATTTTTTTTTTTTTACTTCTGAATATTTTGTAGCTCATTAATAAAAAATTGCAAGATATTATAAATGAAAGTACAAAACAAGTAACAAAATTTGAAAAAAAAATTACAGAAATTATTTGATTTTTTTATGCATTTGAAAATTACTCAAAGCAATAAAATGAATAAAAAATATGGTTCCTTAAGGAGAAATTAATAAATAAGTTAACAGAACATCGTTTCTAAATATTCAAAGAAACGCCTAAAATAGAAATGTATCAAAATTCCAATTAGTGAAGTGCAAATTATCTCCGCTACAATTACATGTGACTTTTGAATGTATGAAATTATCCGACATTTATTTGTTTTATTTAAATAAATCAAAGTAACTACTTATAATTATTGCACATTTATCGGCTATCATATGTATAATAATATCACCCACATTTTGTTTTCTTTAGTTGAAATTATTCAGATGAGAAGAAATTTGAATAAATTTTAAAACAATTTGTTCCTGGAATAATATAATTTTAAAGTAACCTAGCTTAACATTCTAGAGATAAATACAACATTCAATATGTTATTCTCCATTTTTATGTTTTTTCAAAAAAAAAAAATTTGGTTTCTTAAATTTTTTCAAATTTCATATATTTTAATTTATATGACAATTGCTTATCTACTTTATTTTTATCTACTTTATTAGCCTTCTATATATATATATATATATATATATATATATATATATATATATATATTTATATGGATAATTGTGTCGAGTAATGATAATAATAAAAACAAAAACATGAGCTAATTCTCTCAATGTAATTTGTCCCAATACAGGTAATAAAAATGAATTTAATCTTGAAAATCTTATATTTATGAAGCAAATATTTTGTTGAAAAAAATAAGTTATTATAATTCAAAGGAACAAAGCAGGTAGGATAGCTTGAATATTTTTTTAGAAAAACTTTACTTGCACTTCTCCAACAAATTATTCAAAATCTTTTGTATGGTTATCCTTGTAGCGTGGAGATTCCAGCTTCGACAAATATTTCGACTAATTATTGCTCTTATATTTCTATTTTTCTTTCAGTCTTCTGAATATGTTCTCAGAGAATCGTGATTTTAGTTTTTTTTTTTTTTTTTTTTTTTTTGAAAGAAACTGAACAAAGTTAATGAGAATCCGGAGAAGTCTCCTCGAAATGCAAATTGATAATTAGGGGTTGGTTTTTGTTGCGTTCGATTTGTATCACAGACAAAGTTTATTATCGTGTCTTTTATTTGGAAACTAGAAGAAGAATATGTGAACAACTACAATTTCTTTCTCCAAACTTAATAGGAAGAAATAATTAACTTTTTGTTTCTCAAATATATGGAAAAAGTCCTTAAAAGTATAATTATTTTTGAAATATTTCAAATATTATTTTATATTTTATCATAATTATAACTTGTTCGAGAGGGTTCAAAAAGTGCCTGTGTTTGAAGATAGATGGCGTTTGCTAACGAAAGTTGGAGTTACCATTGTATTTTTCCGTCTGTTAAGCGACGCCGAAACAAATTTGATACTGATTTAGAGGTTAGTTTTGACCAAATCAACATTTGATTGGTGCTACTATTAGTTGTCACCGTAATTTTGTATCAAGTTGACACCGTCTATGAGATCATAACTCATAATAATACACTGAAATCAAGCAACCATCAAAACAATGGATTACTTCCAGTGAATCAGTTCCAAAGAAGGCGAAGAAGGTCTCATCGGTAGGAAAGGCTAGGATGATGATATGTCGGGGTGCAAAGGGAATCGTATTCAATTATTCTAAGAAAAGGGAAAACGATCATTGGACACTATTGTAATGAGTTTATTCACTTCCATTTCTAACACGAGTACTTTTCGTACTACTCTCATATATAATAAATTATTTTTAATTTAATATTGAGTTTAGTAATTGTTGATCGTCATTATAAAATACACAATGAAAAATAATGTATTGATAACATATAAGAAAGGAAACATAGGATTCATTGAAATAATTGTCACAGTAAAATAAAGTATTCTAAGATGCTTTTAATCAATTAAACTCTTTACCACCCCTGTAAAATGTCACTAAGGGCCTTTGAGAGGTACATAGAATCCTGGATAAGAACCTATGCAATAAGTCAATAGGTTAAAGTTTTATTTCTGAAAAACAGTTTTCAAATTCTATGATTCGAACAATTAATAACATTCGAAAAACCATGAAAAATTCCTTAATTTTTTTCCCCTTCTTTTTTTGGAATGTGAAAGAGCAACCTTGAGGTAACTGCTTCTCAGTCCATGTGCTGAGAGTCACGTTCGATTTCTCTGAACATTTTCAGTCTGAGATATGCGAGAAAATCGAAAAGTTTCGTCGAACAAAATCATTGTGCGTGTTCATGGTCGAACATTTATTTTTGTAGGTACTCACATCCTTCGTTGTATAAAAGGCGTAATCTTGGTGCTAAGGTCACACGCACACACAACGATGATAACAACAACAAAAATATTGGACAAAATGTTTAAAATCTAGATGTATACAATGTGTTTTTTCAAAGAAAAAAAAAACATTGAAAATTTGGAGACAAAACTATCTCTCAATTTAAGTAACAAATTATTAAAGTCTCATATTAATCAAAATACTGGTACATTAAATTTATGGTTTATTTTTCTTTTGTTATGTACTTCTGTAAGCATTAGAAGTAAGAAGATAAAAAAATATTTGTAAATAGAATAAGAAAAACGGCAAGGAGAAATAATCAGTAAAATAAAGAAATTGAAAAAATGTTCGACATTTTAAATATTCATTTTTTTCCCCAAAGAAAAAAAAAACTAGGAAAAAATTGAGACAAAAATTGCTTAAAAATTATTAAGACTATCCCTCAAATGTAATTACATATTTTTGAGTTCTTATATAATTCGTACATTAAATTAAATTTTTCCTTTTGTATTGTTATGCACTTTAGTAAGCATTAGGAGAATGAAGAATGCAAAAAAAAAAAAAAAAAAAATTAAAAAAATCAGCGGTAAGAAGGTCTAATTATCAATAATAAATTATTGAAAATATTTAACTCCTTAAATAGATAGCTTTTGTAAATCATAAAAATTTCTTGAAGTCTAAGAAACAATCAGAAAATTGTTCTCGATTTTTTTTAAAGTTATTTAAAAATAAAAAAAATTATCTTTATGTTCTTTTGAAGGAACTGACTCATCATTCTAAAAGATCATTCCCCTTTTTTAAGGGATTTAAGAAAAGCCTTTTTAGGCCAAAAAATATTTTTAATTACAATTATCTTTAAATTATAGCAACTCCAGTTAATATTTTCCATTATGAAGTAAATATAGCCATTTAACTTTATAATAATATTGCTGTCATTATTGTTTTTTTAAAGCATAGGTTTACTTATAATACAATTGCTTTCTTTAACATTAACATACAAAAAACATCAAATAGAATTAACTACGAAAAGGCAATTCTACAAGGGCAAATAATTGTAATAATAATTGTTATTATCAACAAGTATAATACTAATGCATTTCAGCAATTGTTCCGAAATTAGATTTACCGAATAAATATATATATTTTTTTAAGAAAAACGTCACTTTTTATAGTAAAAGTTGTAAAGTAAGTAATGTTGAATTTTGTATTTTTGAACTTATTTAAGATGAAAATATTCTTCACATCAGGACTAAAAGAAGAATTTTTTAATTGTCCTCCGTCATTTTGGATTCCCTCGAAAAATTCTTATTTCTTCGCTACTTTAGGAAACAAATCCATACTAAATAGAAATATTAATAATATGACCTTGAACATTGCTTACACTCCAAAAAAAAATTTATATCTGCACTATCCTTCTCCAGAACATCTTTTTCAACCACCTTTATTTCATCTCGAAAAAAATCTGATACCACAATTCAATTTTTTTTTTTAATTCTCAAATTTAATTTAAATTTTCAGATAGTAAAATTTCTTCCAAAAACTTTTCCAAACCATATCAAACACCAAAAAGTGTGTCATCCGTTTGCGGAAGCTAAAACTCCAGATGCACATGAATTATAATATGGAAAAAAAAATCAGGAAGAGAATACCAGATATGTATATAAAAAATCACCACCGGTTGTTACAGTATTTTCCAACACTGATAAAATAGAATGGAGCAGACAGAAAGCGCGTGCCTCCCTCAGTGACCTTCAAAATCTTAGTCGAGCACCCCAAAATGCCCCTCGACTCCCACAAACAGCTTTCACTCATTCAGGGACATAAAAAAAATGGGGGCTATTTTTTTTTTAAAAAAAAAAAAAAAAGGTCGCCAACGACGACGCCAAACAACTCAGAAACATGACAGAATAAGAAAAAGAAAAAAAAAAAAGCATTTCTCATCTAATAATAATAATAACATATTACAATTCCTTGTTGTATCGACTTTTTATGTCGAAATTGTTATTTAGTGCTTTTTCCCTCTCTGTATTGATGAATGACAACATGAAAGGAGGTTTTTCTTTTGAGATATTTTCGAAATTTGATGGAAATTGTAATAGAAAAAGTAAATAAATTAGATCGATTTCAGACATGGTATCAAATCGTGATCTGTTTAGCAGTGGTAGACTGCCATAAAAATGAATGCAGACATTTTTTTTTCTTTCTACCTTTAAAATGAACCAAGATCTTTAATCTACGATACATGAAAGTCAAGGTAAAAATAGCGGACGTTATGAAGAAAGATATATCACCATCAAAAACATTATATTTCTTGTAATATAATTTTTTAAAAATTTACTCGGAATTCATCAGTCATCGTCCTAATTTTTGTAAGATATTCAGATGCATAATTATAAAATTTTCACTTATATGAAGCCATATACGAGTAATATACAACGAAGTTACCATTTCATCTTATGAAATATACAGGATTATTCAAAATGATTAATTCGGTTTCAAAATTCTATATTTTCATAAATAAACGACGCAGAATAAGTAATACATGAATAAGAAAAACATAGAAGTCTTTTTTTTTGTTTACAAATGTTCGATAAGACTTTCTTTAGTAAAATGTATAACGTCAATTCGATACATAAATTCCTGCCAAACACATTGTAAAGTGACAGTGGTAATTAATTATACAACAGCAGAAATCCGCTGTTTAAATGTACATAAATTTGTGGGTAATGGTGGAGAAGACACTTTTATCTTTTATAAACTCCAAGAAGAAGAAATCACAAGGGGCCATCCAGCTTGGGGGACCAGATGCGTAACTTCAAGTCATCTGGTCCACTGCGACTGCTCCAACTGCGAAGTGGCTTCGTAATAGCTTCTAAAATAGCTTTCGTGAAATAGCTGCGCGAAGAACACGCACACTATTATTCACCTCTCTCTAAGACCTTCTATTATTCACAATATAAAACTTTCTTGTTTTTCCTTTGTATTTATGTATTACTTATCATTCTGTATCGTTTATTTTTGAAAATATGGAATTTCGCAATCGGATGTATCATTTTCACTAACCCTGTATTATATTAAAAAGAAAAGAAAGAAAGAAACCAGATATTTGTTACATTGTAGATGCAGAGTTTGGGGTTGTTTTTTCGATTAACTGTCCACTGATCAGAAATCGAATAATTAGATTTTAACAAATATTGAAATCTAAAAGTGTTCTAAAGCTAAAAGTGAAATCAACTATAATGTAAAATTTTCATTTTAAAAGAAATATCTAAAATAAGTCTCTCTTTGAAGGATATTGACGATAATAAAACATCAAATAATCATATTCTGATTAACAGTAAAATAAAAAAAATCTTATTAAAATTAGTTACTATAAATAATTTGAGTTTGAGAAAAATAACAAAAGCAAACCTCTGTTTGAAGGACAACAATTTTCTGCTTGAAAGCAACTAAGTATAAGTGGAAGAAAATAAGGTATAAATTAAACTTAACAAATGGTACAAAGTATAAATATAACTCCTATACTCAAGAATAATCTCAATTTTAAGTAGTTTGATTTTCACTCACGATTGTATCTGAGAAGAATATGTTATTCTAAAGTGGATGATGCAATTTGTTTCTTTTCTTGATCTATTTGATTGAGATAATTTTGGAAAATTAACGTGGGCTAGTTGCAAGTAGTAGATTCAGATGAATAAAGTAAAATACTAAATGACGCAATAAGAATAAAAATGAACTTAGCATTGCCCCACACTAACATTTCTACTTCATTTACAACTCATTTAAGAATTTTTTAAAATATGATACGGAACTGGAGTAATTTTTCTACAATAAAAGCAGTGTAAAATGACATATTTATTTTTAATATATGTGATAATAATGAAAAATTGTAGTAAAACAGTAAAAAATATTGTAAATTAGATTTTTTTAAGAAATATGATGTGTGTGTAATAGGAGTTAAAAAATTGTAATAAAAGCAGAAGGGAATATTATAATTTGGATAATTTTTAAAAAAAATATGCTATGTTAAATGAGTAAAAAAATTGCAATAAAAGCAGTGGAAAATATTATAATTCAAATTTTCGTAAAAAAAAAATATTATATGCAGCAGGATTAAAAAAAAATGTGATACAAGTAATTTAAAATTTTAATTTAAAATGATTTACATGTAATTATTATGCTATAAGAACATGCATTTCAGATTAATTCTAAAAAATGAAATTTCAGAAAAATAGTTTATGTAAAGTCTTGTAAAGAACAGATTTAGTCATCAAAGATGCTCATTTTTTAAATATAATTACTATACTGTCTTGAACGATAATCTAAAAATTCTAAAATTAAGTAATAAATTTCACATATATTATTGCATTCTTAATTCTATTACCATCTCCTTGTTACATTTCAAACATAAAAATTTCTAGCGAACAAAAGCAATGCCAACTTTTGATAACAAAAAGAATAAAGCAAACGATTACGCTATAAAAATTAAATTATTCAATTAAATAGCATAATTGACGCAAAATATAAAATATTGAAGTGGACAATAATATTCTTATCAGGTATTAAAATAAAAGTAAACGATTAATTACTAAATTGAATATATTTTAAGTTGAGTGTAATTATTACTGTCATAAAATGAAAGTAAAATAAATCTTTTCCGAAAGTTAAAAATTGGATGTTTGACAAAGAAAATTTAGAGAATGCAAGGTAAAACTTAACGATCACCAAAAACGATTCAAAAAGTATAATGGAGATAAATTTTTAGGTCAATTTTGTATCCTTTGAAAAATCATCGTATTCAAAATATTTTGAATTTATTATAGATTTTTATAGAATAGAAAGATACAAAATACTTTGAAATACACATAAAAAGGCATGAATTAAAACTTGTCTTTAACATCAATTTTAATAAATATTCGTGTATCAATATCGTTTCAAATCAAACTGTGTATTATATTATAGCAATATTATCTGAACAAAGTTAATAATTTAACGAATAATTTGCAGAATTTTTAACACTTAAGGTCTCAGGAATTCCCGTAGCAAAATTTGCTTTATAATTCATTTTCATTATAATAATTGAATCATATTCAAGTGATAGCACATAATTATAATTATTTTATTATTAAACTGAAACTGCAAATGAGATAAAAGGATCAGGGACAGAAATGTGTTTCGGAAAAAAAAATGCAAATGCAGATTACCCCTCAAACCTTTCTGTTATTATTACATAACAAGTTTCCAATACATTTTTAGAATTCCCAATAACATAGAGCATAATAGCCAAATATTGCAAACTCTCTGAGTAAAACAGTCCAGGAAGCAGTATTTTTTATGGTCCGACCCTACAAGCACCCTCACTTACACCCCCGGGATTGCGTGAAGGGGGAGAGAGAAACGATAATGACGTCATTCCACACCTTCTGCGACAGTCCGAATTTATCCCCGGCCCCTTATCCTAGCTACTAGGGGGAGGTAAATCTCCCTCCCCTACTTCTAGTTAGTGGCAGTGGAAAGCGGTAGCATAAAAAAAATGGCCAAGGGCGTTTTTTGGGGGTGGGGTGGGGGTGTTGTAGCACCTCCACACATGACCCTGACCCTCACCATATATATACAATAGATAAAGAAAAAAAAAGATGGGGGTGGAAAGAGAAGGACGTTACCGAATTTTATATCGAGGGGGTGTTGGGTGCAATGTTGGATATTTTTTGGAACTTTTTCCTTCTGTATTCTATATTTCAGCATATTTAACTATGATAAATTTATTTTTATCCTCTTTTTTGAAATTTATGAACGTGTTTTAAAATATATTTCTATAAACTCTACACTCAACCTCATTGCTAATTTAAATAAATGCTTTTATCACAGACCAATTTAATGTTAAATACTGAAAACAAGGTTATAAACTGTAGAAGAAAAATTACTCTAAATTAACAATGCTAACCACAAATTAAATTTTCCAATATTCATAATGCAGGGGAAGGGAAAAAAAACAGCTACATCTATACGTGCATTAAAATACTTTATGATGAATACTGAATTCTTGAAATGTTTGTAATTTATTATTTTTATCGATATTTTTTTTCTGAACACACACACACTCGGTACAATACATTATTCCACAATTAGCGTTTCATATTTGTGTCGTTAAATCAATGCGTAAATTGTCTTGTTCAAAAGCTACCGTCTGAAATGTAACAGAAAGTTATTTCAAAAGGTTTAGAGTTTTAATTCACATATTAATAAAAGAAATGATCTCATACTAATGCAAGATTAAGTAACATTTATTCTGATATCGAAGGGCTTCGAATTTGTGAATTTAAATATTAATTTATGAAATGATCCTACTTTTTATAAGTTTAAATAGCATTTTTTCTAATTTTTAATTTATAATATTTAATAACTTATATTTTTTAATGCTATCTTTAAAACAGGAATAATGCCATTTTGAACAGGATTAATGTCATTTATTAAACAGTAATAATCATTTTGAAGCAAATAGGGGGGAAAAACTATTTTAAATAATACATTTTTGTAGAAAGATTGTTATCTTAATCAAGAGGCAATTTATAATAAACATTTTTATGCTAAAGGTTTATAATGTTTAAGTAAATAAATGCATCACAGATTCAATGAACCATTAAATAAATACATAATAATATTTACAACAGGGTAAAACAATGATACTATCAAATTTAATTAGAATGCATTTAAAAACAATTCAATACTTCACAGATTTAATAAATATTACGAGCAATTCTTTGCTCAGGTAAATATGATAAACTTCCAAACTGAAATTTCAAAAATCACTTATTAATTTAAGTTCAATCAAAATATCGAAGAACATCAACGTATATTGCAACAGGACGTTATAGTTACTGCGCAGAAAGAATGAACATTTTTTTTATCAGTCTTCTGCACTATTAGAATATAATGTTTGTTGTAATTATTTCAAATCCATTTGCATAAAGTGAGTAACAAACAATCCTATAAAATCTCTGAATCACTACTTAGGAATGATATGAAATTGATAAAAAAATTTATATAGATATAAACTTTGTAAAGCTCATTAAAAAAAAATCTCTCAACTTTTTCTTCCAGAAGTGCTAATTCCAAAGTCAGTTCCACTCTAATTTCTTATGGAAATGATTATAAAATATTCATTAAAATTGGAAACAAACTCTTTTATATTCTCGATACTCTTTTCAACTTAATTTTGGATTAAACTATCCAATATCGAATAATCGATGAATTTTGAATAAGATTATTAAATTAATATTAATTACGCTTGAAGAACAAAAATTCTGGATTTATCTTCGATCATTCTTTAAAAACAGAATTAGATGTATAATAATACTTTAGGAAAAGTTCATATTTCAAGAGATGTGTAATACATTTGAAAAGCAAATTAATTTGCTTTTTCCATTGCAGATTAATTAAAAAAAATTTAAGTAACTCATCAAATCATTTAAAAGCAAAATAAGCATAAAAATTTTTTTTTTAATAAAGATTAACAATAATATGCAAAAATATTCAACTGGAATTATGCATATGAATTATAATTGTTAATAATTCGTCTAAATAGTTGTGATAAGAATTTCTGTTCTTCTAGATGATCTGTTCTTTCCTGTAATTTTCGTTTCCCCCCCCCCCCGCTTGTTCTTTACATTCCTAAAACAAAAGCTCAAATGAATAGCAGTCCAAACAAAGGACGAGAGAGAAATCACTAAGACAAGGGTGGATTTAAAACAGAAATGAACAAATTGAACATTCGAAAAAGAACCGAAACGTTGCCTGCCAAACCGAGTCGTTCCTATTCTGAGAGGGTCCCATTCCGAGTCGATATGGTTCGGAACAGTAACGAATAGGTTTCTGCCAAACCACGACTCAAGCAATATCGCTCTATTAGATGAACTGATCCATAAGAAAAGGTTGTTCTTTCCATACCCATTCTTACCAAGTGGAATAAAATAAGGGAGATTGAACTGTGCCCTTTTAACCACGTTCAATCCCAACAGTTTGAAAACGTTTTCACACAAGAAATGAAACAATATCTGATTGAAACTCTTGAGATTCTATTAAGACAAAATCAATTAAAATTCTTTGCATTTAATAGAAGGCGTGGTTTATAAACAAAAAGCATTTTTAAAAAACAGAATAAAATGATTTTTTTATAAAGAAAACATCTTTTTTAGACCAACTTCTACGTTTGTTTTCACAAACACAAATAATTACTTATTCCTGATATAGAAGTGATTGATCTGCAAATAAGATATTTATTATTAAAAATAAAATGCATGTCTTTTCGAAGATATCGCAAATACTCTGCATTAAAGTTGAAGTTTTTGACTCATTTTAAAATCAGCAGGATGTTTCAACACAACTAGATCCTATTAAGAAGAAAATATTTTGAAAATACAAAGACATGATAAATAAATGTGAAAGCACAACAATCAGAATATATTGCATATTTACTGTTTTACGGGATTTTTTTCCCCATTATCAATCTGTAATTAATCAAAACAATTTATTCGTTTGTATATTTCAAACGCAATTATTTGAAAATACTGTTCTGAAAAAAGTACAGACTTCGTAAGAAAAGGTAAAATTCTAAAAAGTAATAATCTGAGATACAGGGTATGAAAATCTAGATTTTATAATAAAAAAAGGGGGGATGCACGTTAAAATCTCTACCAATGTTGATAATGGTAAGAATAGCAGAGGGGATTGAGAGATAATGATAAGAATAGCAACATATCAGAAATATTCATTATCGTGAGTTTAAAATAAAATATATTTCAAATTAATGCAGTTTAAATAGCAATCAATATATATATATATATATATATATATATATATATATTTGTTAAATTTAAAGCAAAATAGTATAAAAATTAATTCGTTTTAAATTACAGGCAAAATGCATGTCTGTTAAATTTAATGGAAAACATGATAAAAAATTAATGCAGTCTAAATTACAAGTGAAATACATGCGTGTTAATTTTAAAGCAAAATAGATTTAAAATTAATACAGTTGAATCTGCAAGCGAAATGCAATTTTTATGTTTGCAAGTTTGATATTCAAATGATAAATAGAAAAAAAAAAAAATACCATTTAAAATTAATAAACAACCAATGCCTGAGAGTGAACCACGGCGAATTCGTGAAAAAAAAAAAGTTTAATTCAGAAATGAGATTGAGAAGATAGAAAAATGGGACCACGTTGTATTTTACAATAACAGTTAATCTGAAACACAACCATGAATTATTTTCATTATAAATATAATTGATTTCAAAATAGCGGAAGTAGTACAGTCTTTTTTCAATGCTATCTGAACACGAAATGCAACATTTTCTTAGTAAAAAAGCACGAATATTTATTCTGAGAAATAAATTTCTGCTATAGATTTTTCTGTCAGAGATGATTGTGCTTGAAAATGATATTTGCAAAAAATCTTGAAATTAATTTTTAAAATAAATTTTAACTTCACCTTCTTAAACGAATTTTTTAAAAAAAAACTTGGAAAATTTTCAAAAGATTTTGCTGTTTTATATTTTTGTGTTTGTAAGTCAATAACTTTTCCATTTTTAGACACTTATTTAAATCAAGCGCAAGGCATGTTCAGGTTGGTAAATTACAGACTATAAGTACATATAGAAAAGTTGCGTTAGTAAAAATTTTAGTAAAGGTAAATCAGAGATTAAAATCTGTTTTATGTGGGTGAAAAGCAAATAATGTTCTCAATGTGTGAAAAAATTACTTTAAAATCTACCTTAAATGGAGGAGTTTTAATATTTCTCTTTTCAGAATGAATATAGAATGCATTTTATCTAATATAAATAACCTAAAGTCTGTTATTGATTCAAGTGTTTCTCAAATTTCTGAAGTTCTTAACATTTTCCAAAAAATACGCATGAACTGTATTAATCCCTAATTCTAAATTTCCCAAATGTCAAAAAAGTAAAATAAAAGGAAGAAACTCAGTTATTATTCAGATAAAATTAGCTGAAAGTTCAACTTACTTATTTACAAATCGTAAGAAACGCAACAATCAGTGCTTCAACAAAATTTCATCATTTATTTAGTATCCAAATAGAAAAGATATACTTTCCAACACAAGATGTGGTTAAATTTACAAGCAGTGAGCTATTACTTCAAACAAACTATATTTGATACTCTACAAAAGCTGAAGATTGCACGATTTCCAACGGAAACCACGGCATACCGTTTGCTCATAGCCAGAACAAAGCAAAAATTAAAACAAGGACGAAAAAAAATAATAAGTAAATAAGTAAAAACGTGAACGGGAGTGCCGAACCAATCATTTTCGCCTTTTTATTGACACACGGAGCGAAAATCAGCGCGAACTCAGATTCCAGACAACACAAAATTTCCTCGAAAATCACACATAAACATTTACGATCGCAGATCGTGGAAAGGCGATGAAGGGAAAAAAATCGTTTGGGGAAAGATTGTGAAGAAGTGGGGTAGAGGTGAGGTGAGCATTCCATCCCCTCCCTTTTTTCTCACACCAGAAAAGAAACCGATAAAATGTACAGGAAAACGCTCCGACCAAACAAAATAAAACAGCAAACGATAATAAACAATACCATCAAGAAACGCACAGAAGAGTGTGGGAGAGTAAAAAAATGGAGAAAATCGTCTGATTTCCAGGTATGAAGTTACACTAAAAAAGACTCGCTGCCCCCTGTGACCGAATAGCTGAAGAATCTTTTGGTTGTTTTCTAATTGATTACAGGTGCAGGTGTTTACTTAATTGTTCATCCATTGAGGCAGATGTTCTTGTCGAATGGAGCAAATGGCACAGTTGAGGTGAGGTGTAGTTTCCGGTCTGATGGGCTGTTTAAAATCGTTTGTAGGTGAGATGGTGGGGGGAAAGAGGAAAAATGTCAGAATTTTCACTACAGGTGAAAAAATAAACTTATTTTTTTAAAAAAGTTTGGCTTTCTTCTTTCTCTTTTTGATGAATTCAAGGATGCTTTGTAAGCAATTCATTCAAATTATTTAAATATTAAAAGCAAAAAGGTTATATTTACCATAAATAATAATAATTGCATATGCTTTTCAGAATTATAACTTCGTTTACAAATAAACAACTATTTAAAATTATAAGTTCCCTTCCGAAATAGTTTAACATTTTAAAATTCCTACTATTCCTACAAATTTTAATATTTTTAAGCAATTTTTCGCTCTTAATTTCTTAATGATGTTTCTCACAATTCTGGGCATAGATATGGTTGTATTATCAATCATTTTACGGATTTTTTTTTCAACAGACATTACGAAAAAAGAAATTTTTTTTAAAAAAAAGTATCTAATTTTGTAAATTATTTTAAAAAAATAACTGTTTATCTCAAAATCCTTATTCCTTGTACAGAATTATCAAAGATATACTAAGCAATCCGAACAAGTTTCAAAACTTTATATTGATTTAAAAAAAAAAAACCTTAGTATTTTAAATACATGACCGTCATGAAAAATAAAAAATTCTGAATGAGCAGATGAAAATTTTCAAGGTCAACAAAAGGATTTGACACACTGTTAAAGAAAGTATAAATAACTCTCTAAATAATGTCACTAGAGTCATGAAATTTTGTTTATATATTTCGAAAATATTTCATAATTAAGTAATAAAATAATTTTTGATATTTTGGTCATTTTCAGTGTACTGTGACCCTTTCATATCGAAAATATGTTAGATGATATATAATTTAGATCTTGATAAAATTTCAAACAGTAAATTTATGTAAAAAATCCATCCCCAGAGGTTTTCATAATCAAGCAACAAAGAACAAAAACTTAATTAGAGTTTTGTAATTCAATCCGATGATACTTATCGCTAAAACATTGAATAAAATTATATTTGATTTATATTACATGGCTCAAAGCAATGAATCCAAACCACCTCTCTCTAAATATTTCTCTTAATTATTATTGAAATTCTAAGACATTCCATGATAAAGTTTCAATGAAAACGAATGAGAAAATGAACAATTGCTCGCCCACTAGTTACTATTCTCTAACCAAAAAAATTCTATCAACTAGTAACGACTAAGAGGTGAATATTAAAATAAATATCATGTAAAATAAAATAATTGGAGCAAACTAGAAGGAAATCTTCAACACTTTCGTTGTTTGAGAGTCATAGTTGCCTTGATATAGAGTATTAGTTTAATAGCTGGAGGAGTGATGAATTCAATTCCATTGAATGAGAGGATTGACAAAGTTGTTGAGCCATACTTTATATACATAACTCAAGATTCAATTCTAAAATTGAAAGTATGAAATTTCGTAGCGGGAGATATTGTCTTCTTTGTTATTTCAAAGTGATTCAAAAGTAAGAAACAGTAATAGTGCTTTCCGATAATCAGGAATGTAAAAAGTTTGGTTGAAAGTAATATCCCAAAGGCTGAACATTTTTTTTAATTTTTTTTATTTATAACTCGATCTCAAAATTTTTATTATAATTAAAAGTTACAAGTGTCTTCTATTAATTTATTTGTTTTATTTGTTCATAGATGTCGTTGGTGTACTAAGAATTGAAGAAAATGGAGACCCTCAAGACGATAATGTTGAACAGTGGGTGTTATTACACCTGTCCTTGCACCTTGAAACTTTCACTTCTCAAAGTTGAGAGAGCACCTTGAAGAAATCCCTTCGTTTTGACTTCGAAGTGAAAGTTGTCGTTAAAACCAGTTGTCGACAACAACCACCAGAATTCTTTCCGAATGATTAGCATTGACTCGAATGAGTGGAAGGGAAGGGAGTTCTGTCAAAAAGTGAACAATACGATCCACAAAGTCTACACATAGTTTTCAGGTGCCACAAAAATTCTGAAAATCGGGTTTTAAATTTAAAATAAATTTATTGCGTTTAGGGAATTATTTCCAATCAGACCTCGAAGTTAAGCTGCAACCTTTTTCAGTTGTGGTACGTGTACCCCTAAACGAAAAAAACAAGTTGTGATACTTGGTTGCGTTGTGACGATTCTAATTTTTAGCGCATTTAAGTTTTATTGTAAGAAAGTATTGTTTTGAATTACTCTTTATTGCTTTGATTATTCTTTAAATTATCTAAGCTAGCTTTTTTTTTCAGGAATTAATGAATCGATTTGTATTAAAAAAAAATTATATTTCCTGGCAATAGCCAATAAATCCAGTTGTCTTCGAGAAGGAATGATCTGCTGTAAAACTCTTATTTAAAATCCTTAATTATAACGGTTTGAATTTTATTGTATTTATTAAAAATCTAGGTACGATGTCACTATAAACAAATTAAAATGTGGTGTAAGCAGAGAAAGAAATTTTTTTTTTCTTTTTGGGAAAAAAAACCTCGCTATCAGCCTTAATGCAAAATGCATTAAAATAAACAAATTAAATCAAATTTTGTCTATTTGTAAAATAATCAAATGATCTTTAGCAATTTAAATATTTTAATAGAAATTTTATGAAGTTAGTAATTTTTCTATGTTTCTCTCAAAGTCATAAAATTCTTGACTGTTGGCATTAGATATTCTTAAATTAAAACCGATTTGAATATTGTAGATTCATACTCAAACAAAATGGAATACGCGTAAGTTTATGCGTAATAATAAAAAAAAAGATGTGAACAAGCATAATTTCTAACATATAGACTGAAACTTAAAATTTTAAACCATGCACCAATTTTAATAATAAAACGTAACAAAATATAAGGAAAAACTTAAAGCAGTAATATGCATTTAAAAATGAAAATGCAGTAATGGAAAAATTTAATTACAATTTAATTTTCATAATTCTGAAAAGAATTGGTGTAAATTAATATCTAATTTAAAGAAATTTGGCGCACGTGTGTGAACATGTTATACTTCAATAATTATATATTTTTTAAATCTTTAATAATTTAATTAAGTTTCAACATCTTTTCTACAATTACGTATTTCCCAGCGGAAAAAAAAAAAAGGGTTTTCATTAAACACATGGGAATTTCTCGCTTATATAATTTAATTATTCCATTGTTTAAAACGAGCAAACAAAAAAAATAGTTCTTCGCCCACATTTGGACTTAATGAGAAAAAATTAACATGGAAGAAAAAGTTTAATTTAATTTATGGCAAATGATGTTTCTCTTAAACAATACATTGTTAATTTAATATTCAACAGTTTTCCAGTTAAATATTTTGGTTTCTATAATTTAATTACTTTCTTTGTTTCGTTCCATAGTGGATTTTTTTTTTTAAAAAAAAATACACATTGGTGAATAGAAGTTTTTAAATAATGAGAAAAAAGGTTCAATTAATTTTTAATGAAAACAATAGCTAAGGAAAACAGTCGAATAAGTTAATAAGTTCTATCATACATCACTTATATTCTGTTTTACACATTTAAAAACGGCAAAAATCAATTAAGAAAAGTATTGAACATTTAAGATTAAAGAAAAGATTGTACATGCCGTGTAAACGTAATAATAAAAATTACAATGAATTCAGTTTCGGTTATTCACAATTATTTATTTATTATTATTTTCATGTGTTTGTTAATTCTAAAACTGTATATTGCAAAATTTAATAATTCGAAGAAAAAAATTAATGCGATTTTCTCATTAAGACGAGATAATTCAGATGAGGAAATGGAAATTTTTTTAAACTTGCTGCTTTGATATTTGCACAATACATTTTACAATGCTGGTTTTTAAATTTCTTAAGTGAAAAAAAAAATCATAAGTGAAATGAGAAGCATTTCAAAAACTTGTTTCGGTTGACTGATTGGTGGTATATTAACGTCACATTTAGAAGCAACAGAGGGCGACAGACCTCGTCATTTTCAGTATTGGAGAAGTGACGAGGATGAAGCCTGAGCTAGCTTCTCCCTTACCAAACTTTCACACCACGCTAACAGAAGGACTTCAGACCTCGATCAATTTCACATTCACCAGGCCTGTTACACAGGGGTGGGGGGTGGGGTCTTCAGTGGCATTTGAACTCGAATCCTCGACTTGACAGAAAAACTACGCCGGTCTCGAGTTCGCGAGCATGACCACTAGGCTACAGCGGCCATTCAAACTTCGTTTGATGTGTTAAGACAAGAATGATAAAAAATATTAAATTAAATATAATAAATTTGCAAATGAATATCAAATTTCATATTATATCATGCATGTAAGGTATTGCTCCCAATACACAATTTTAAAAAGTAATAAAGGGAAAACATGTTATTGGTATATATTTTCGAATTGAAGTCGGAAGAAAAAAGAATATTAACTAGTACCAGTTTGTTCATTTCTTTACTTGAATATTTTTCTCGTTTTCTTTTTTGTTGTAACAAATACTGAGTATAATTTATAATATAAAAAGGGGGGAGGGTTTAACTTTTGATGTCAATGTATTTTTGAAACTTCCTCATGATGTTACTTTTTTTTTATAACTGAAAAGTTAATTTTTTTCCATTTTAAATCAGTATACATTACTGAATTGCAACAGTATTATTATTTAATCTTGTGTTCTTTATTCAATAACAAAACTTGTTTATTTTAATTCAATTTTTACTCCACATTGCTATTGATTAACACAAAAACTTATCACAAACGAATCGCATGAATACGAGAAATTATAATTTCTAAGATCAATTTATTTTTGAAACTCCCTCATGGTGTCATGTTTCCTATTCATTTAAAATTTCAATTTTATCCTTTAATTCAATTATGCATATCCACAAAAATATTTTTAAGAAAATACCTTGAGATTGGTGATAAATTAGAGGTAAAATTTTTTTTGTTGTATTTATTATTGAGATTACCTTTTCAATGCACGTGATAATTTATACTAAATCTAACTACGCATTCGGACATTTGAAGGAAAAACACCGTATTGAACTCTTTTAACTTAATCGAGTTATGTAATACTACGAATGGCATAAACCAGGGGAGACCAACCTATTGCATACCATGCGTCAATTTTTTGACAAACAAACTCGTATGCGCCATTTAATTTGAGCACTTTTTATACCGTTTTATGTTCATTGTTAGGGGTTGGTAAATAGAGATGAGGATATAGAATCGACTTCGCTTAGTGGAGGAAAAGAAATTAATTAATTTAGCAGTGAATTAACGGATAACCGTTTAATGAACTGGCAGTGATCGCTTGAACGAGGTTCAAAATTTGAGGTCCGTCGCCAACAGTCTTCGTGTTGCTTCTTAGTATGACATAAATAATCAATCAATCAATAAAGTTCATATAACTGTTTAACAAAAATGTCACGTGATATCTACTTTCTAAAAGTTTAAGCATATTCCATTTACAGAAATTTTGTTTGTAGATTTATTTAATATTTCTTCTCTTTATCAGATTTGAATGAAGTGTCATTTGTTATCATCCAAAGAGCCACGGTTTGTCCACCCCTGATTTAAACCAACAGAAAAGCATCTTCTTTAAAACAAAATAAGGTCAAAGTAAATTATTTTAATCATTCCACTTTCCTTTCAATAAACAGAATTTTAAAATTTTGCAAGAAAGAAATTATGCGATTGGTGTAAGCGACACACTTAAGTCATCATCAGGAGGAAAATTCAGACTGTCTATAAGGTAATATGTTGTAGACTGAACTTCAGTACGTTGACTTTTATTTCAATGTTTCCATGTGACGAATATTAATAATTTCAAACAAACAAAACGACATGTTAAAAGAAAAAAATATTACTAGATACATTTATTTTAATTAATAATTATATATTTATCACTGAATCCTAAACGATTTCTATTTCAGTTAGGGACAATATTGTAGATTTATTAACGTAACAAAAATTTGAAGCAATCTCGGAAGTCTATACCACTAAATTTAACTCTTATCATGTAAAAAAATACTACAACACTGAGCTTTGGGTAGATTTTCGGGTAAACAATACAAATAATGAGTATTACACGTGTTTTATATAAAATGCTAACTGATTCTTTTTTGGTTTGGAGAAGGATATTGCTCTGTACTTTTACAAATACATAAATAATTTGTACAAAAAAATTTATGCTTAAATCTTTCAAGTTTTGATTTCTTTAAATTTTGATATATGTGCCTTCACAAAAACAATGAAATATATATATTCCTATTAAAGGTAAAAGTCTGCATACAACTGAAGTAAGCTCAATCATTTTTTTTTTTTTTATTTAAGGGAACATAAATTATTTTCGATTACAAAGTGAATTATATCATTTTGATTTTTTTATCTTATGAGCCTATCAATATATTTTAAAAATACAAAATTCATTATGGAATGCAGATTTTTAGAAGTGAATATGAAAAATATGCAAGAAAAACTTATTAATATAATCAGTAATTATATACGTAATATATTCAATTCCTTCCGTATTTAAATAACGCTAAATACAAAATATCCTTATTTAGATAACGTTATTCTAAATCAGATTTAGTTCTTGAAACACTTTTCTTAAAAATAACATAGCAAAAAAGGGAAATTAGCAAAAGGGAAAAAAATAAATAAATAAAAAATGCAAAAACAGATATTAAAAAAATAATTTCATTTAATGAATGCAATCGAATTTGAAAAGCTTAAAAAAAAAATAAATATAAATAAGCCAAAATCCCTTCAAAACAGTTACATAAGTATTTTCTTATAATAGAAAGAGATATCAAAAGAAATTCTCCCGAAAAAAACGGGTTACTTTACATTTACCCACAACACACACACATTTCTCACATTAACACGTCTCAATTATGTAAATTTCTCTTAAAACCATATTAATTTGCCTGATGCTTAATTTAATGAGCTATACAAACTAAGTTATTGTATATTATTTTGTAAACGATGCATCGCTAAACATTCCCTTTAATTTTTGGCAACATTGACCATCACATTGTACAGATATAGCTACACCAGAGAATACGATAGCCCCTCCCTAGAGACTTTGTGAAAGGCAAGAGAGTAGAGATTTTTTTTTTTTCGGAGGGAATTTAAATTCTAACAATATTAGTGGTTACAATTATACCCATAATTTAATATACCATATTACTATATCGTTAACTGATTAGTTAATTCTATAATATATTAATCTGCGTGATTAAGTCTTATGTATAGATCAATAATATAAAAACTAAATTAAACATAGTAATTGAATTTTAATACTTGTAAAAGTTTGTGTGTTGACTCAATACAGTGTTGTTACATACGTTATGTATGGTAGATTTAACATCCAATTAAATATGCATAAAACTTATGAATAATTGATTGAACTGAAATTTAGGATCAGTGTAAAAATAAGGTGTAAAGTTACTTCAAAGGATTTTGTATCTTTCTAATAAAAATTACACATTTTACCCGAGTATATAAAAAATTGTGTACCCTAAATATCAACAGTGCAAAAAAATATCTTATAAAATGTAAAAAAATAGGAATATTGGAGGTATGCAGCATAAAATCTGATTAAATAAATAAAATGTAGATTTTATTCTCCAAATGTCTAACCTACAGATTTTAATGATTTTTCTTGGATAAAAATAATTCTCATTATATGTTGAAAAAATTCAGAAGTGACTCTACATTTCCAAAATTAATGACAAGATAATTTTTCATTGAAATATTTATGAAATTTTTGGAACTTTTGGGATTTTTTGGATCCCTTTCAGTATTTAATAAAAAAACTGTTTTTCATTCTGTGAAACATGAACTATTCATGAGTTTGAATTAAAATTTAAAATTTTTAAAATCCAAAATTATTTCAAGAATCTTAGCTTAGAGAAACTATTCGGTGAACAGTAATTACAATCATAAAAAGAATACGTACGAGAGTATAGATATGAACGAATATTATACAAAAAATCTAATAAGTTATTACTTGAATTAATTAATAAAATACATTTCGTTTATTTTCATAATCATTACAGATAGGATGCACTTCTGAACACACTGCTTATAGTTCAAAGATTTTAGAGCAAGATTATTCAATACAGAAATTTTGCAAAATATTTTTTTAACTTTACCATGAAAGGCCATTACATTTTTTGTGAGCCTCAAGTAATGCTGCCTTTACATTGAGAGTTATTTCACACTGAAACAAACAAATATAGAATTATATAATAATATATTCCAAATCCTTAACAAATCATGTTTTATTTTATATATAAAACAGATATTGGTACCTTCCTAAAATGGCAATAGTAAAGAATTTTATATGGAAATGATAATGACCAATCTAACTTCCAAAAATGGAAATGAAGTTATATATTTAATAGTAATATTTTATTTATTTATTTTTTAATTTTTGTAAAATATATTCACTTTAAATATCTTGCTGAGGTTTCTTAAGGATATTAATCAGCAAATTGGCTGAACATGTTCATATTAAATGAATTAAATTTTAACATTCGAATATCGTTGTGAATACATTACTGGTGATTATTCTACATCTTTTGAAAATGTTTCACTTCTTTATCGTATAAATTAAATTCTGTAATGTCTATAGCTATTATTTATATCTCAAGATTTGTTTTTTTGTACGGCTTTGAGTGCATTTTAAATTCTAAATTTTGTCGGTTCAAGTTTATTTAAAAAATTCAAGTATATTATCTAACTTACTAGTCGAAGAATGTATAAAAGAATGTAAAGGAAGATTTGTTTAACTTCATTTTTTGTTTGTTTCTGGAATTCCATATCCGTAGAATTATTTTAAATACAGAACAATGTCAAGATATTCTGCCTGTTATTATTATAGAATATTTTAACACCACCTAAAACTGTACATTAATGATGCATTATTCCAAATACTGGACTGATTTTTTTCCCCTCAGTGATAAATGTGAATGAGACCAATGATGGTTGTTGAAAGGATTTTACCAAAAAAGTTAGAGAGGTATTTGAACTTTCACTTTCTTACTCCTCCATTGGCTGGGCCGGTTCTCACTCAAAAAAAAAAAAAAAAAAAAAAAAAAACTTCTTTCAATTAAAAAAAAAACTATTTTTTGAACCGTAACAAGAACAATTGTTCTCAACAGACAAAAAAAAAGACATAGTCAATCTTAACGAAGATTGTCAACGTATACAATAACTTGTTAAACATCGAACAATGTATACTTTACTTTTTTCAAAGAAGCATTTCACCAATATAAGGAATTTCTTCAATAAAAAGAATAAAAACTGTCTAATATGAACTTCGGACTACTGCAGAGAGCTCTATTCACACTAACGAAAACAAATCTTACTTAAAACTTTATAAGCTATCCTCCAGCTATTTACAAAACGTTTGAAACAGATGCAAATTACTCATTCGAATATAAAGGCATAGCCCTGATTCATTGTATGACCAGAAAATACATCGTTTGAATTTTTCGAGCTATTCTTAAGTGGAAAAAAAAATGCGATTAAAAATATGAAACAGATGCTTCTATATATATAAAAAAAAGAGTTGACAAATTGCAATTGAGACCGGCTTAAGACAAATACATCCAAAAGAGAAAAGTAAACAGAACACATGCAAGAAAACGAATTCATCATTCTCCTCTTACTCTTTCCTACATAAACAAATAATAAATTGAAAGGAAAAAAAAATCTTACAAAAGTTCATTGTCAATGTGAATATTTTTCAATATTATGTACAAAAACAAATTCGTATGAAAAATTTTCGAATATTCAACTTTTTAAAAGTACTCGAATTTCAAGATATGTGCTTTTAAAAGTTATTTGGAGTTTTCAAAAGCAACAAATGCAAAATATTTTCATGAATTTGAGAGAAAATCGAAAAATTTTATATGTTATGCTCAAATGATCATCGATAATATTTGGAAATTTTGGAGAATTTTTAAAAAAAATATTCAAAAGAAAAAGATTTTTTAAAACAAAATCAAAAGCTGTAAAATCCCCCGCCCCCTTAATTATACATCACATCTAAAGAGTAAAATATTTTTTTTTTCCTTAAAATTTAGTTTCTTTTATATATATTCTGACATTTAAAATATTTTTAAAATACATCATGGAGGCTGTTAATAACTTTTAATAATCTATTGGCCAAAGAATTGGACACTAAAATAAATTGAAACAAATGTATAAATTCTTTACTTGTATCTCAGGATTTTAGGTCTAAATTAATAGAACTTAAAAAATTTTCATACCCCAGGAATCTTAATTATTTCTTTTTCAAAAAATATTTAATACTACCAATAATTGACAAACACTTTTTTTTTTTTTTGCTGAAGATATCTGTAGATACAAAGTATTTTATATTTCAAAAATTATCTTTCATCCTTTCTCTTACTTCAGCAAAAGCTTCCCTTTACTTCGCACATTTAAAATTTCTATTTCATCTTATGATTTTAAGTTGCTCTCCTTTTAAGAATTATCACAATAGCATTTGTCATACAAAAAATAATGACCACCGGCTTTTATAACATTTTATGATTTCACACAATCATTTCTTCAATTTGAAATACTATTTAAAACAATACTGACCCAAATAAAAATATAAATAAATTCACTCTCTAGAAATATAAATGCAAAAATTCAAGACATTCCCTTCCGAGGAATACAGAAAAGAAATCAGTTTCCTTTCAAAACCGTTACTCGTAAGTCATAAGCAATACTCTTATTGAGTAAATAAAAAGTACTTAATTCCAAACATTTAGCCACTCTCATACAAAATGAAAAGAACCGATCGAAATTTAAAATTTTGCAAACAGAAAACTTGTGTAACAGGAAAAACGCTTAACATGAAAAATCGGTTAACACGAAATAACACTACGGTGCCCACAAAATATTAAGTATGCAACTTTGTACATTTTTTTCTCTTTTAACACGAAACAAAAACCGCCTGAATACATTTCAACTCTCGGACGCAAAGTTTTTGGCTTATTATTTTGTTTTCGTTAGACCGAACAAAACAAACAATGGTTTCCACTGTTCATAGGATACCACTTGACATTGGGTAGATAGAGGTAGTAGCATTGCCAAAAAAAAAAAAAAAAAAAAAACGTTTCAGTTTACTGGTCAGTTTTCGAATCGAAGAATTTTGTAAGAAAACTGGAGATTGCCCATTTATTTCATTACTAGTGTAATGCAATAAACAACTTTGTTGCAAGTGTATATCTTAGTAAGAAATCGAATTTATCAAATTTGATGACGTCAAAAATATTGGTAGTTTCTTTTTCACGTGCATCGCTTAGCGCGAAATTCTTTTGAAACTAAAAAATATTTCAGCACCTCCAGTTTCGTGTTAAAACAATTTTCACTTTACTAAAAGGGAAACTTAGTATCAACATTCTCTTACTCTTTCCAAAGATCCCAAATTGCTCAAATTTATATAAAAGCTATACCTGAACAATTACAATAAAATAATCACGTGACACCTCCATGAATAATATGATACCTGCGATGAACTTCCAAAGACAAAGAGCAGATAATAATGCCTATCCCTCAAAATAACCTGGATACTTCAGTTGTATTTGGCAATACTTCCTCGAACACTACGCCAGAACGCAATAACTCTAGGGACTCCCCGGGTTCAAGGTGATTCAGAAACGTCTTTTTTGCGCAAGTTACAGATGGGTGTGAACACTATGGACTGTGACCTCACTAAGAAGTCCTTTGAAAGAGAAGGAGGAAATACTAAGAATTCAGAAGCTGATTTATAGTTGAAAGTTGCATCATTAAATATTGTTTTCTTTTTTTTTCTTTTCTATTCAGTATTTAAAAAGAAAATAATTGCTTTTTGTAATTGAGATAATCAAAACGATTTAATATGGAATTATAGAAATTTCCTCAATTTCCAAGAAAACAGCAACGGTGTGTGTGGGGGGGGGAGAGGAACAGAAATGAGGTGAGGCATCACAGTTGTTAAATTAAAATCTAAGTGTGGGGATAATGTAAATAGTTATTAGAAACGGTTAGTGGTAATAGTAAATGGTTTTAAATCTCAGAAATCGAAAAATAATCCAATGAAAGTGTGCAAAAATCCTTATTATGATTTTTTTTCTTCTTATGCATTGATGAAGTTATTGAACTTAACACTTCTTACGGTTGAATGACTTATGCATGTATTTAGACATAATGGTGCTTATAATTTCGTATGATACTATTAAATAGTTCAAATATATCTTTAATTAGAGAATTCTATACAAAACGTGAGAAAAAATTACATACAATTTCAATTAAAAGTTTTGATATTTCAAACTACGCAAGATAGTTAAATAATTATTTGGATTTGATCCCTTATACCAATGATTTTTTTTTTTTAAATCGTAAATTGTTCCCAAATTTATAAAATAGAAATTGCGATTAAGCGATTGAATTGGGAAAATAGAAGTTTCCTCATTCACAATAAAACAGCAACGGAAAAAAACTGAAATAAAGTAATACATTACGGTTGTTAAATTAAAATTTTAATATGGGACAATGTAAATGGCTGGTGGTAATAGTAAATGGTTTTAAATCATAGAAATATTTTTTTTAAAAAAAAAATTAATGCCTTACATATGTTCAAAAAGTATGTTTAAAAATCGTTATTATTGTTTCTTCCCCCTAAGTCTATTTCAGTTTTTTTTTTTTTTTTTTAATTATTTGCATGTCTATTTAAACATAATGGTACTCAGAATATAACATGATTCCTTTATAAAATTAAAATGCAATTTTATTTTAACAATATCTATTTCGAAATGGAAAAAATCGAAGTAAATACATGGGAAAGACTGTAGGGATATGATTTTCAAATATTAATCAGAAATATTAATAAGATCTGTAATCCAAAACTAAAGTAGTTAATGTATTCAAGATCACTGCTCCAAATTTTGTATTTCTTTCAATTTGCAGTTAAAAAATAAGGGGCATTTCACTGATTTCACAGATATATAATTTGTGAGAATTTCATACATTGATTGTTCAAAAATTGAATTTTAAAATTATAAGCATACTTGCTATGCCATAAAGATGCCTTAATTGACATTTTTCTCATAAAGGGTTTTTTTAGAATTCTGGTACACTTTCTTCAAAAAATCTACTCTATCCGTTATGCTGATATTTTCCACACTATGAAATGAGGATATTTTCCATATACAGTGAGCACAGTTTTTTTTCTAATAAATTGTCACAATTTTTTAAGCATTGCACAATATTTGTACAAAAATTATAGGAATTTTGAATAACATTTCTTTTAAAAAAATAATTTTATTAAATTTAGTTTTTAAAATCATCATTATATTCGGTGTATAAACTGCTATATTTATAAGTGCTGTGTAAATTTTTTAATTTATAAATGCTGTAGATTTTGGTGTGTCTGCATGTAAGTATACGACTTACAAATATTTATACAGGTATTGCCCATTATTAGTTGCTCATATTAGTTACTTAAGTATATGAATATGATATTTTCTTTACATATACACAAATCCTTGAATATTAAATATTACTTCCATTGCTTTTAATTTTAAAAAATTGGAGATTATTTAAACTTTGTATAAAACAACTTCATTTTACCTTGTGGAAAGTGACTTATCTTAAAGCATAATTTTAATTAAATCTATTACACCCCATGTTTTTTTAATTGAAGATTATCCATAGCATTATTAAATTGTTTATAACTTTACTATTTATTTTAAATATGTTATACTAATACCCTTTTAAATTGTAGAACGTAAATTAGTATATTTTAAAGTATTCCTCACTTCCGCTTGTGTATATTATTGTTCTGGAAGAGCATGAGCATATATCATATTTCTCTTTTACATTATGAAGATTACAAAATAAAAAAGTTCATTAACTTTTTCATTGAACTTTCCAAAATTTCAAAGACACGATATAACGGATGAGAGTGAGTCTTTGATTACATAGCTGATTATTAAGTGATTAATACAGCATGAACTTGTATCAATATCAAAGAATTTTTAATTTTAAAAGTTATTTTTCAGTTTGATATACATTCTTTAATATTAGGGAAGAAACAGTCTTAAAGAAAGCCAATCGCATTTCTGTAAGCGTTTGTAATTTTGTTTTCTCTTAGGCATAAATCGTCTGCACGTTAAACGTTAAAAAATGTCAGAATTTACTATTCACTGACTGGCTTCAAGCATGAACTGTCTGTAGATAATTAGTTTCTTTAAGAAAGAGAGCTTTGTATTTCTATAAACTTATTAAAGACAAGTACAAAATAAATTTAGTTCATATAAAAGTAACAAGCTCCTTGTTTATTCAGCATTTTAAAATTTCTCAAAAAAAAAAAAAAAAACTTTTTTTTCACTCTATTCTCACAGCTTCATTTCGAAGGAGGCGGGCAACATTCCCGAACTTATTAATTGAATTCAGCACAGTTCTCAGCATAGCTGTGATCACTTATATCACATAACTTATAATTTTAATGTCACAATTATACTCGCACGTAGAAATGCATGTTATTGGTATACTTTTGCCCAACCTTCCATTAAAGTATTTCAGTTTACGTATTTTTAGAAATTACCCGTCCATACTCTCATGTGAATTAAAATGTTATGAGTGTATTGTCGAATTAAATAGCTTTCCTATTGATGTTTCTTTATTCTGGTTAGTTAAGTAACAGAGGCAAAGACTGCAATAGAACAGGATTTATATAATACAAAATACGATAAAATGCGATTACCAATTTAGTATCGGAATTTTTTACTGACATTAAACTTCTTACTACTAATTTACTTTGTTAAAAATTAAACAAGCAATCACGATCTTGTAAGAACGATGCACGATACCGGGAAAAATTTTGTATTGATTTATTTCTTGATTTTGAAATTTTTTTCTTCGTTTGTTAATTCATTATGCTATACTTGAAATGTAACATTTATTTTTAATGAATAAATTTATATATTGTTTTTTATGTTTTTTTGTTCTCAAATTCCTTCATTGTTCCTTCACGTATCGGCCATAATGAAAATATTTAATAGTTTTGCTAAAAAATGTCACTAATTGTGAAAAATTTAATAGTTCTTGCAAAAAAAAATTTCAAAGATCAGATATTTTAAGCAGACAATTCCATTATGAAAATTTTGCCACTGTAAAAGCAGTTTGTTCGATTTGGCTTTAATTTTTCATTCCTTAAAGTAGCTTTGTTTATTTGGTAGTTAAGGGCTGTTTTTCTTTTATTACATAAAATTTTTTGTTGCTTCAATTCATTAACAATATTCATATTTAAATTGCTTATGCGCACGTAGTTTTGAGTTCGGCACATGAATTAAATAAATTTTTTAATTAATTTTTTAAATGTATTTCACCTATTTCATTAATTATTTCTGAATGTATTTCCAAAGTATTTCAAGCAATTTTTCAATGCAATAATTATTTTCATTTAGAGAACAAAAAAAAAAAAAAAAAAAAAAAAATGAAAGACACAAGTTGAAATAAAAAATTAACAACCAGAAAATTCATTATCGTGATAATTTTTTAATATTACTCTTGCAATTATTTATAACAAATTAGGGTTTGTAAACCATCACATATACGAAGGATTAATAAGGTTATAAATACGGAGCAAAACTGATATTTTCCTTAAATTCTGAATGTCCTAAAACAATTAAGGATTTAATTAACTAACAGGTAATTAACATGCCAGACACTAGCACATTATGTATTGATATTTTTCTTCAAAAATAAATAATGCGAAAAACGGTGGTTTTTTAATGCCTCAATGAAAGTTGGTTGATTTCGAACGAAACGGAGTGCATTCTTGGAATTAATCACTCTCTCTACTTTTTTTTATTTAAGTCTCAAACTTGATGGAATACCTGGAAAAGAAAAATAAAGGTAAAAAAAAATATTTACCGTTTAGGTAATCAAGATTGACGATCTTCCTTTTTCTCAGACGATTATATAACCGAAGAAAGAAAAGGAGGGGGAAATCCACTTTCACATCAACACCTTCAAACGATAGACAGCGAAGGTGGGAAAAAAATCCAAAGTTCCCAGAGGAACGGTGAAGCAGAATCCCTCGGGAAAAAAATCGTCTGCAAAATTTTTTTTCAAATTAAAAGACGAAGTAGAAGAAAAATCAGTTTGATGAACAACTGTTCAGGGATGACGGTCGAACAGGTCACTTCTTCTCGTACACCCTCGATAACAACGACAATAACAACAAACAACAAAATAAAAGAGAAAAATCCTTGTCCGGGGGACGGAGCTGTAATATACACGTTCACACGCGGCGAAGAGCCGTCTCCATCTAAAAGGGAGCTGCCGAATACAATGCGAGTTATGTTAAAATTCGCGTAAGGCAAAAAATAAAAAAGAGGAAGAAATAAAACAGGCGCAGTAAAAAAAAGCAAACGATAAAAATGGGAGGGAGGGAGGGAGGAAAAAAAGTCCTTAAAATGGAAAACCCAGCGCGCGCGCAAGCAGCGAATTTTTTGGCGCGCGTACCTCAGGAAACCGATTGGCCATCACCCGTCCGTAACCATAGCGACCTGTGCCTCATTATGATATTCAAATAGGTTCCCGTACATAAATGAATACCCAGTCGCGCATCCAGATTGGCTGGCGCTTTTTATCCAAAAACTGATGCAGAGTCTTCGGAGGAATGCCATTAGCATCTTCCCGCCTTTTTATTGGAAGAATTTTTTAGCATCCTCCCTCCCCCACCCCCAATTTTCCTTCCTTTTCTGTTCGCTGTGACACACAGGCAAATGTCATTCTAAGTCTTTCTCTCTCCCTCTCTATCTCTCTACCAGAAAAAAACATTCTTGCATTTTTTTCCCCTCCATTCACGCTGGAATTTTTTTGCTTCTCTTCTTTTTCTCCTCCACCCTCAGTATATTATGGTTTGCGGGGAATACACCTCTCTTTTTTCCGGAAAAGTTCGTCTGACGAAAGAGTACTTACTTCCTAGAGCACTTTCCCTCGCGATGCTCCAGCGGTGAGTCCGAAGTTTTAAACAGTTCACAGAACGGTTTGTGACCGAGAAAGGACCCAAGGTATGTAGAGCTCTTATCAAATTCTTATTTTTGATCAGTTCTCACAAAGAAATCGACAGGTTATTCTATCAGGAAATCGATTTAATGACCCCGAATGATTTACTTAGGGCATTGCTTTTATGTCATTGGCAATAGGAGAGTCCAGAACAAAAAATTCAATCAAAAGATCCTATTTCAAAGTGGCCAGATTCTATTTCTGCAAAATTTCTTTCCCCAATGCAGTTTGTATAGAATAACAGAAGATGCTGGACATTTTTATCATTTATATGTGTTGTAACATATAAATGATCAAACAATTAAATTTGCTTATGCGAAATTGGTTGAATTTTTGTAATCGGAATCTAAAGCTTTTTACTGAAGTTATATTTTTCAGCATTCAAAACTATCTTTATCAAATATCAAAAATTAGAATATAAATTCGGTACACTTTTCCATGTCCATAAACGCTCCAACATTAATATATTCTGACTTTGTAACATCAACAGGTTATTGATAAATTCATTTTGCAATGTTAAGTTTTATAATATATAGTTACTAAATTAAACAGTCCATAGAAGAAGAGCTAATTAATTTATTTTTATGAACCAAATTAATTTATTTTTATTCAAATCATGAATATTTGAAATTGAGACCATTCTACTCTCCCTATGGCTGCTTTGCTCAAACACACCAGAATTAGCCTTTGAAATATTAAATTAAATTAACAATTCACTTGGTTCGAGTAAGTAAAACAACTGAAACTGAGGGTTTGATTCCTGGACCTTTTCGTTATCTTCCAAATTATCCAAATTATTAAATAATTAATTATTTAAAATTATCCCTCTGATCGTTTCCTAAATTACGAACACTAGTTCAAACGTCTCATTCAAATTCACTATCAACAACTAACTTCCGTTATTCATTTCATCACTGCTTATAAATGTAATTTACCCAGTATATTCACTACACATCATAATTTCAATCTCGTCAGAATGAGACACGTTTTATTTTATTGGAAGAAATTTAATTTTATACGATTCGATTGGAAAAATCCCCAAGGTTTGTGAAAGGAAAATCAACACGATATAGGCCAACGTCACAACTCTCTCTTTCTTTACTGTCTTATAATAGAGCAACATGTTTTACTATGTAACTTTTCCTGCTTCAATCGGTTTATTTTTTCCTGGATCAAATATCTTCCATACTTCGTCTCCTATATTGTTGAGCTAAATTAATGTTTAACAGTACCTATTAAAGTCATGAATTATTTCAAAATTTTAAGGAAGCAACGCTACTTGTAATAATCATATGAATCTAAGGAAGACGTACTTGTAATAATCATAGGAACTTATTTAATATCGGGACATTTTCTGCTTTGTTTTGACATTTGAAAATTTGTGTTCCGAGTTTGGGACATGTTCCGTGACATTAGGCGAGGAGGGCTTAATTTTCTCAAGCCTTGGTATTTCATTTTTTTACATTTTATTGTTCTCTCTCTCTCCTATAGCAAACATAATTGTACTTTTAAATTGTTTTACTTCATAAAATGGAAAATTCTTCACCTTTGGTACAATACATTACTGAGTACATAAGAATTCAGAGCCATAAGTGCTCAGTTCACGAGGCTCGGTCATGACAACTTTTTCTATCGTCGTTATTATTACTAGTTTAATTTAAGATGCATTTAACACAACACAAAAGACTGTTGGCGACAGATCATTGAGCCGCGATCCCATGACAAGGACATTCGTTTTTGTTGAAGATATCAACAATAGGTGAAAAGCAGCAATTCAGGTACTCCGCACGACGAATTTTAGTGGAATCAGGACTTAAACCCATGAACTACTAGCCATTGAGCATTCCATTACTTCTAAGCTACATGTTACTAATTGCAGTCAGAGGACAACCATGAATACATGAACCCCCAGCCATAAAACTTTCCACTTCTTCTAAGCTACACATAACTAGTTACAATCAGAGGATAACCACTGTCCAAATTATTATGTTGATACTTCATGAACTATATGACTAACTAAATCCTATGCATTTTGTCTAAATCGTTTTTTAAGCTAATAATGTTATTGGTAATGAAGTTGAAGTAAAAATGCAGTTTTTCTCAATAAAAATCAGTTCGGAAAATATTTTAGAAGAATTACAATCTAATATTTTTGAATAAATTGGATATCTTCAGAGTATATTGCGTGCTGACCTCCTTGTACGCATTTAAGCATTTTTGTTTTCCTTCCAAGGGAAAAATAAGCCTTTTTACCCCTTTCTTTACAGTTTGCCTTTTACTCTTTCAGCCTTTGTAATTTCTGCAACTTTCTATTTTATCAAGAATATTGCCGTAAAATAATTAGTAAAATTTCTCTAATTATTTATAGTAATTATTCATTTAATAATGACACAATCAGATGTTAATTACATTCATATTTTAATTTCAGGCATATTTAATGAGGTAATTATAATAAAAACCATACTAGTTTTTTTAAAAAAAAAACAATCACAACACTAGGCATAATTACTATTTTTATATTACTTGCCCGAAGTTATTAAAATCACCTAAATGTTTAACAACCCTTCGTGTAATAGCAGTGTTCCAAACTTAATATATATAATACTAAGTATATTACTTACTAGCAAGACTATAAAGTTAAAATAATAAGTTAAACACATAAATTAGATTAAGTTATTATAGACATAAAAAATTAACGGCTCAATTTAAAGATGATGGCTGGGTTGAAAAAAAGTTTATGATTCAATTTTGAGGGGGGGGGGAAATGAAGATTTGTGTTTCTAGATACATACTAAACCTCAAGGGCAAATTTAAAAGTATAATATTTTTCGAGAAAATTTAACTATTTGAAAAGTAAAATTATGATTAACTGGTTCAATTGGAAAATTTTGGGATATCTTTCCCTAAATTAAAATTACTTGTAAAAATTTACTAAAATTCATTTTTGATGCAGCTCGACAAATTCATAGTAAAATCATAAAATTCAGACTCTTCGAAAACGTCAACAGGTGAACAGAGGTATTAAGTTTTATAATTCCATGTAGTTGTAATATTGAAATTCTATGACTGAATATTTAGTTTTAAAATGTTTTGGATATTGAAATTCTATGACTGAATATTTAGCGAAATAGTTTTGTATAATATTTTATAAAGTTTTGAAATAACCTCAGATAGTTACAGAAATTTGTGAAATCAAAAAAGATTAAAATTTATATCACACATTCCAAAATAAATTTCGAACGAAATTTATAGAATTATATGCTCCAGGAAAATTGTTCACTTTGGATACCCAATCAATGTTTTCCTAAACCGTTTGCATAAAGATTTAATGAACTATTAAAACTATTCCGAAAAAGAAAAAAAAAAAAATCAGATTCGAAATATGCTAAGCATTTTCTTGTATAAATTTAAATACATAAACATTTATTATTGTTGTTACAATTACGCTTCCATTGCTTATGAGTAACTATAATTACTAATATCATTACTTATTAATGATACAGGTTGAAAATATAAGAATCGTTCGCAAAGTATAAAATTGTTTTTTTTCTATCTTACTTCATGTGTGTGAAATTTAAAAGAAGTACAAAGTATAAATATAATGATGATTGTCACAGGATTGTTACAGTCGTTTGAAAAGATAAAATAGAATTTTGAAGATATCGAGACAAAAAAAAAAAAAAAAAATGGTTGAACCACAATTTTCTTAAAATTGAGAGTAATTTAACTCTATATTAACATCATTTTTTAAATCCCTTATTACTAATTTAATTTAATAGATCAGCTAATAAGCCAAATAAATTTATATTTCATGCGAGTTTTAATTCGAACCAATAAAAACTTAAAACACGAGGTAATTGTAAAAAAAATTCAGAATAATTCTAAAGTAAATTCATCGTCTTAAAGCTATATCTACTTGAAAAAAGAATGGGTATTAAATTCTGGCTTTTTTTTTTTTTTTTTTTTTAATATTAAAAAAAAATAATTATTAATACGTTTGTGTTAAAAAAAAAAACATACTCGTTTATCTAACTGTATTATTTCAACCCAGAAAAAAAATATATGTATTTTTAACATGCATTTTTTATATAGGACATGCAGTAAAATATTTAAACGTACAAACAAAGTGGCTGATAGATTAAAATATGTTGTTCCCTGTGGAATAATGAAGTAAAAATATGACAACATTATTATTATTATTATTAAATAATTATTTTTAAGTCCTATTCTATAAATAAGGCATATACAACACTTTCATTTATTGACTTTAATTATTTTTAATTTTCAAATTTAAATTTCCAGAAATCAACATTCATTTGCCTGTCGAATCAACACACACATTTCCTTAAAAAGGAAGCGGACACCCTTTTTTTTTTCTCCCAATCCCTAAAAAACTTTCTCATCCTAAATTCAATGTGAAGGGCACCAATCCAAAGTGGATCATCTAATACTCCCTGACCCACTTTACACGCACAGGACAATACAACACACAGGATGAAGTACGAAAAAAAGACATAAAAAACAGAGGGGGCATTCACCTTTTCCTTCGGTCACAAACACACACAAGAAAGAAGGAAAGAAATAGAAAGAAAAAAAAAGGAAGAGCATATATACCTCCCCACCAAACCTCCTCTGATTCCGCACCCACAGACATACAAAAATATATCAAAAGAATAAGCAGAGAGAGAGAGAGAGAGAGAGAGAGGAAGCTAACAAAAAACAAGCTACTTGTTGAAGACGTAAGCCAAAGAAACTGGGGAAATAAATAAATAAAAAAAATTGCCCACACATAAAAAACGGAGAAAGGAGCAAGGGAAAAAAAGGATGGAAGGAGGACCCAGATCTCTGAACTATCAGCAAGAGATGTAGTATTTCGACGTCGCCTCAGGGCAGTAAGGTCTCCAGCCAATAGACATTCGGCAAGAGAATTTAGGGGGGCTATGTCTGGATGTTGTATGTGTGGGCGCAGATGGCCAAAGGCCAGATGTGCTGACCAGTTGGCTGTGGACAGGCAAAGGTGCTGGAGGTTTTGTTCCCAAAGTGGTTGATGGTGATGATGGTAACGCAACATATGGATAACTATGTGCTATCACGCTATTTTTATGGTATATCTTGAGTTATTTATAAAATGGATGCGGTCCAAAGTAAGTAGGGATTAAAATGTACTGCATGTAATACTGATAGTTGCTATTGTTTGGTAATACGGTAATATTTGTCAGTAATAATTTATTTCAATATCAGGATCTAAGACACGCATTTTTTAAAAAGCCTTTTATAATATTAAAAATAAATATAGAATTTCAAGTTATAAATTACAGAAATGGAAATAAATTGAATTAATAAGTGGTTATTAGTAAATAATGTGTAAAGTAATAATTATTTATAAATACTAATTATCTTTTCACGCTTATTTGCTTTTATGAAATGATTTAAGGTTTCACAATCGAGTTATTTACGGATTTAAAAAAGGATGACAACAGAATGTATAAAACGATATTTCATGGTCAAGTGCTGTTTTATTATGGAATTTCATAAACATCGTTCTATGCATATTTCGATGTATATAATTTATTATAAAATGAAAGGACTAATAACATATTTATATTTTCTTTGTAAGTGTATACTGTTATTTGTTTTGAATTTTGGTATGATCAGTACAAGTTTGCTAAAAAATAGGAATGATTGATTTTAAATCTTATCTTTTCATGTTAAATATTAAAAACAATATCCTTAATTTAAAATAATTAAACAATAATAGGCACAAAAAATTGATTTATTAATCGTGTATCTAAATCTTTTTTCTCATTTGATGCCTAAAAAAATCAAAGATGTGTTTTAAAACTCGTTTTCATATATTAAAACAGCAGTTTTCTTATGAACCATATTAGTACTGAAAAATACTATTTTTTAATACCTTTTGAATATTTAAATTCATTATTGTTGAGAGCAATAGTTAATAACTCTTATTGATTTTAATGCAATATTTTATATAAAATTTTAATGTTATGATAACGTGCACTTTCAGCATACATTTGCTTTTCGTATTGATAGTAGCTTTTGTTAACATAAAATAGAATTTTTAACAGAAAAAATTTATATATTGTTGTACAGTACATAATTTGTTCAAGATAAATGCACTTTTTTTTATTAAACTGAATTTCACTACTGAAATATTTGTTAATTTCAGAGAATTTACTTAAAATTAATTTAATTTAAATTTATTTCTCATCGGTTTGACTCTAAAATAAAATATATATCAATTTTATTTTCATTTCGTAAGATCAGTTTCTCTTAAGTGATATTGCAGAATTATTTGTTTTCTATAGAAATTATGAGTTTATTGAAAACTATTAAAAATGAAATATACTTTACCAATGTGTAATACAAGTCTTGTATGTTATTTTTGAATTCCTGTCACCAACATTAACTTTCTCCCGCTTTATTTTGAATATTACAAATTTTTAAATGTATCTTAAAATTACAACTTTCTAAGATTTAATTGATCCCAGAAATAAATTTTTCAGTATTCTAATAGAATTAATAAGTGATTTTTCCCACATAAAATATGAAGAAATTTATTCGGTATAGGAAACGATAGTATTACTTTGAAATATCAGTTTCGAAAGTAAAATAACTTTTAATGAAACGAAATGTTGTAGCGAAAGAAAAATAATATAAATTCAAAATAATAAAATAATTTTTTAAGTAAAAAAAAATCACTAAGTATCATTAATCTTAAAAATATTTTAAGAGTGGGTGTAAGTCATTTATTGGACTTGTTTGAAAATTTTAACTATTTTAAGTAAGACCAATTCTTTTAGCTTCTGGGATAAATATAATTTCTTTCAAAAAACAAAGTAGAAAAGAAAATACAAAATTTTGAATTCGTTCTCTAAATTACAGATTTTTAATCAAATATTTTTAATGATTTATTTATAAACTTCCAGTATTTTATTCTTAAATTTTAACAACATTTTTAAATAAGAAAAATTCTTATAGTTTCTGGATTAAATATAATTTCCCATAAGAGGAAAGTAGAAAAGGAAATGCAAAAACATGAAAATTTTCTCTATATTGTATATTATTAATCAAATAATTTTAATATTTAATTATTTAACTTCGAACACCTTTCTCAGCTGGTTTTTTTTTTCATTAATAACTATTTTTTTTTGGAAATATGAAAACAACAGAAGAGATTTCGAAAAATTTGCTTTTTAGAGATCTAGAACTTTAGTTGCAAAATCATGAATGTGGCAAGTAAAATCGTGGAGAGATTTTATAACTATACTAGTAAGCATACGATTCGTATCTTAGTATGCAAATACCAGTTCTGTATAGTTAATAATTTGCTTAATTATAAAAATAATTTTAATGGCATTTGCAGTAAGTATTAATAATGATTCATATCTTTAACATACTGAAAGTTAACGATAACTGAAGAACAAAATGGAAAGTTAAAATATCACGTCACATACACAATGTAGCAATCATGGTTTTCATCAGTAAACATTTTCTCATAATAATTGGTGCAGAGAATCTTCCTTTCCTAATAAATATTATTAAAAAAAAAATCCCGGAAAAAAAATCAGAATTCAGAAATTTTCAAAAGGTCATCTTATATACAACATTATTACATAAAGCTATTTATTCGGAAATAAATGTTCTTGCATCTTCTTCGCCTTTATCTATTTTTAGCCATATATTTGGTTACTGATAATTTGGAAGAAATTTTGTTCACAGATTGATAAACACATAATTCGGAACAGATGCGTTTCTGTATATGCTTGCAATGTTATTGGGAATGAGTTAGTGAAAAATCTCAAAAGCATTACTATAATATATAAATGATAAGATCTATACATAGTAAAAAATTTTTGGTGCAGTTTTATGAAAAAATAACTAAGATCTTTCAGTTCTATAATAAGATAAATTATACAATTTTCAATGTTAAATATAATTTAGTTTCATTTTCTTAACATTCAACTAAAAATTATCGCCGAGTCACTTATTCTTAATCTTGCAATCTCATCGATTCCCAAAAAATGTTTTAAGGAATGTTTAAGTCACAAGAAAAATCAAATTAAATAGAATTCAGATAAGTAGTTTTTCCCCCTTTCTTAATTGTCAATTAAATATATAAAGTCTCAAACAGAATACTTGCGGAAAATAAGAATATGAAGACCATAAATTGACAGGCAAATGGTACATAATAATCGAACTCAAAAAGAATAATTATAACTTTAAATTTTTGATTGTAATATATCTAAAGCTTAAACGTGAAAACTTAAACCTAAACGAGTTCCTTTTTTAAGTCTATAAATTCCATAAAATCCGTGTTATTCAATGTAAAGGGAAATAGAGTGAAGGAGAGTGGAGAATAAATTCATAAGAATTAAAATTTTCCAACTTATTCAGTCGCCAATGATCATCGTGTTGCTTTTTTTAGTGTAACGTCAATAAAACCAACCAAACTTCTCAGAGCCTAAAATATATTTCTTTTAGTATCATTATGGTGAAACAATAAGTGTGTTTAGATAAAAGGAAGACAGTAAAGGAAGGATAAGGGAAAAATCACTTGAAAGTTTCGAGGAGGAAAAACTACATTATATACATATATATTGAATTTTATGTTATTCAGAAATCAGCAATTTTTCTGGAAAATTGTATTATATGTGTTTAAATCCTTGAGGAGAGGAGGGAAACCTGCTGTGAAATCTATTTCTGGGTGTTTGAAAAAAATTATACGTAAAGTGTTCTGCAAGATAGAGTACTCCATCGATAATTCGACACTTCGCCTTTCAGGCCCTGTCAGGAATTCGACGTTTTTACATTGGATGACAAACTTGACAGACATTATACATATTTTAGCCTACTATTTCAACAGACTAATGAAGGCTATCAACACAAAACGATACTTGTTTTTGTGGTTTTAGTTATTTTTAATTCGTGATGCTTTCTTTGCGTGTACTGCATTTAATTTATACAAAAGTACAAAACTTTTACTATTAAAATGCTTTGTTAGTGATTTTTCAGTAATCTGACAGGTGTACTCTGTTCCGAAATCTGCCGGATTACCTACAGACCAATGTATATAGAATATTTTCCCTAAAAAGCTTATATCTTTGGAAAATTATTTTCTGTTCACCTAAGTTCCTCTTTTCACCATTCTTTTCCTTTCCTTCTACAAAAGAGAAGATGATCATGTTTGACAACAATTTCCATAGTTATCATCAATCTAAAAATTTCCGACATTATTTATCTGTTGAAATATGAGTGATTATTTTTGATAGACTTCTACTGAAATTTTCAGTACAAATACGATGGAAATAAATTCTAAAATTAAATTAGGTTATTTTCTTCCTCTTAAACAATTAAAAAAAGTATACACAAAAATTGTTGCTTTTAATTCGACATACATATTGTACACCGGTGGTCTTTAATTTGTGTTTCGTAGAACCCCGGTTCCCCCGAGACAAAATAAAAATTCGAAAAGAAAGTTATGCAACACTCATATTAGTTGACTAGTGATTAGTACCAAAAAAATATTTAGATACATTTAGTTATCTTTGAATTTTCGTGAAAAGCTTCGTATGTGGGCTGCCGACGTTCGTAACGTGACGTCAGCAGTGACGTAGGTGCAAAAGTAGCTCCGGATTTTCAATTGCTCAGCACATTTTTATGCAAAATAGATTCACGTTCGATGCGGAGTTTGATAACCGTGATTACCTCAAAGCGAACTACCGCTGAAAAATATTTAACATTTGTGGCAACAAAAAATTAACACAGGTTAAATGTAGAATGTGACATGCGACTGAAGATAACATCAATAGAACTAGAATTGGACCGATTGAGTTTAAAAAAAATACAATCATACCTCAGTCATAAAACATAATACTAGGGTAGGTGACAGCTAAAGCACGAATTAATGCTATTAATGAGTAAATTCCAGTAACTTTATTTAAATTTTTTAACTAAAATTCAATATATTCTTTTAACTGTTTTAAGATAAAGTAGACACAGCACATTCATCTACTTTAAATATTATTTTAAGATATATATTTCCAAAGGATGGAATGGGTTTTCCCTTAAAGATCTAATAGTTCAAAGGGTTTCGTGAGCCAACAAAGTTTGAAGACTAAAGGCTCTGAAATCGTAATTGCAATATCCAAATTTTTTTAAAAAATTTCTGTAGAAAAATAATGGAACATCTTTTATTCTATAGAATATCTATATTCAGAAGATCTGCTTCATTTAAGATCTAATGATGATCTAATTTTTTAATTTGGTTTATATTTTGGAAAAAAAAAATTTTGTAAATCGCAACAACGTTCGCAGTGGGGATGGACCAGCTCTGCTTTATAATTTTCTCTTTAAAAACATTGTTTCTATCACTGACTCAATGAGTAAAAATCTGCGGCAACAATCAAAATTCACCTATGAGTCAGCGTTAAATTTTTTTTTGGCGCCGTTTAACAGGTGGCAGCACACCAACTTGCTTTAGCAACTCATCTGTCGCCAAAAACGGGTACTTTTTGGATTATCTTTGATTCATATTTTTTAATTATAGCTACCAATATCCATTTTTTCATTAGCTGTTTAAAACAAAAATAATAACTGAACATTACGCACTCATAACATAACAAAAATAATATAAACAATCGTAGGATCTTTAACCTATCAAGTGCGGTACTCAAAAGAGAGGGTTTTTATACAAGGCAACAAATCGTATGAAAAACACTAATTAGAGCATGAAATCATGAAGATATCAAATAGTCAATCAGAAAACAGTTTTATTTAGCAAATTTAATTACAATTTAAAAATTTAAGAGTATTTAATGAAACTTATAAACATGTTTTGTAGATTACAGGTTAGATAAGTTCACAAAATACCAATGTTAGGAATGAGAAATCAGGTTTAAGTAACTCACAGTAACACTTTCCAGTGATTATTTTCATTTTTTCGAAAAAGCCCATGAATGACACCCAAAACGTTTTTCATCATAACTTTTCAAGAGACTATCTTCGCCTTCTTTGGAGCAAATTCATCGGGAGCAACTCTTTTTTTCGATTGTCAATCGGTTTCCAGTGTGTAAAGATGAACCGAAGTCTCCTCGACGATAAAAATTCGACGCGGTAGCAACCAAATTTTGATTTAGTAGCGAATGTGGTTGATAAATCAAAATTAACCCATGAATCAATGTCAAATTTGTTTTGACGCCGATTAACTGATGGAAACGCACAATGGTAACACCAAATTGTCTTAGCAATGCTTTCTGTCCCCATAAACAGGTATCATTTAAACGAATCTCATATTACGAAATACAGATAATACAAAACACGTGTCATCAAAATATAACCGTAAAATAAATACCATCTATAAATATATAGTTACCATATGATGAATACATAAAATTAAAAGTATTATATAATTGTCGTATATTTGACAATATTAATGAGTAATTACCCCCCCCCCCCTCCCACGAGTGATGTCCTTTATCAATACGTGAAGGTAATTAATTTTTAACACCAATAGCTTATGAAAATGAATCAAGATTAGTGTGTGTACATGTGTAAAGAGAAACTCCATATTTTCATGAAAATATAATTCCCAATAGCTTGTTGTTACTTGATTTTAAAATGTCATTAATTTTTACAATACCAATTAAATTTCTTTTTTAAAGAAGCATTTTTTTGCTTTGATGTATGTAAAAATTTGATAAATATGTAATACTGTAAACCTTTCGATAACACATTTCTTGTAAAAAATTACGTCTCTCTAAATGCACCAATTGGTGATAATTTGAACATTAACGCAATTCATTCGATTTAATTCAAAACTTTGAAGTCATGCTTGAATAGTTTTTTTTAAAGAAAAATCAGGTATAAATAAAAGCATTTTCAGCATTAGTTTTGAAATCAAACAATAAAGCTGAAATCTTATGCAATGATTTTTTTTTCGTGCAGACATTATTAATTTTGAAGAATTGTGTGAAAAAACTTTCTCCTTTTACAATAGCCTTTTAGTGATTTCTAATAAACTCAAACAATGAATAGAGTAAAAAAACTAATTTAACAGTTTCTTGGACGAATGAATAGTTATATAACGGGGATAATTTTAAAAAAAGTTCATGCGCATTTTTTTTGTTTTTTGTTCCACATTTGCTTTCGATTTATTTACGCTTTGATTATTTATTAATAACTCATATGAAATGGAACTATTTTTTACAAGATATATTGCACGTTAACCTTGTTTCAAAATAATTAATCAAACCCATTATTCCTTTGTAGATGGGATATCTCTCTTAAAAGTGCAAAAAAACTTAACTTTTATCAAAATATATTCTGTTTTTTTTAATGAAATATAATGGATTACAATTTACTCAGTGTAGTGTTGTGCAAAATCATTTCTTTCTTTTAAATCATTATGCGAATCAAATAGATTACATGTATTTGATAGAAAAGTTTTTTACAATTAATATTTTTGCTTTTAACGAATATATTGCATAAAAATTGCTGTTTCTTATTAATACACATTGACATTTTTTTATTATAAGATTTAACAGCCCAATGGATTGGGCTGAAATTTCAGTTATAGACTCAAAAGTTCAGAAATTGAAATTATGTTTGAAAGTAAAGTATCATACGACTAACACTTTTATTTTTGATCACAGTACCATAAAAAAAAATGTTGACATTTTTTGTTATAAAATTTAACGTTACATCCATTACATTACTGTGGGCTCAATTTTCAATCATGAGCTTAAAATTTATGAAACTGAAATTATATTTAAAAGGTAAATATCCTAAAACTTTTTTTAAAACAGTTAACATTTAACAAAGGCATTGCGTGAAACATGCTGTCTTATAAAGAAACATTGACTTTATTACAAAATTCAATTACCGAATGGGTTCAAATTTCAGTTATGGGCTGAAAACTTTTTTGAAATTATGTTTGAAAAGAAAGAATCCCATATTTTTAGTTTTAACGAATATATTATTTCGGAAAATGCTGTCTTTTATCACCAAATATCGATTTTTTAACACAAGGTTTAACAGCCCAATGAGTTGTGGCCACAATAGCCAAGTGATCATGGTTTCAGACTCGTGGCCTGCGATTTTCGTTGAGTCCCGGGTTCGAGCTTTGGCCACTGAAGACCCGCCATGTAGCCGGGACTGATGCACGTTAAATTTGTCTTGGCCAAAAGTCTTCCCTTTGGCGTGGTGTGGAAGTTAGGAGAGGAGGGTACCAGCTCAGGCGTCGTCGTCCTCGTCACTTGACCGATTACGAGAAAAAAATTACGAGACCCATCGTCAATAATCCTCGTGCTGCTTCTAGTACGACGTTAACAAAACTAAACTAAACAGCTCAATGAGTTATTATTAAGAGTTCAAATTTCAGTTATGGGCTTAAAATTTCAGAAATTGAAATTGCGACTTCGGGGTATTCGCGATTTTCTCTTCACTAATCTTTTTGGTTTATTAGTGCATAAAATAAAAATGTCTGGCAAAGCAAAATGAAACGTAATTAGAAAAATTTAGATGAAGATAAGAAGTGTAATGAATTGAATTAGAGACAGTGACATATAAGCGAAACAGAGTTGAAAGGAAAGATAAGGGTGATAGAGGATAACGACTAACTGATAGATATTTGTAATTTGGCTTAAAGCATTTTAATTAATCTTTGAGATTGCAGTGACTCCAAGTTAAAGTACTAAGATACGAATCCGCTGTTATAGAGAAGTGCTTAAATCAGAATGAGTGATTTGGTAAGCTAAGACTTTATTTTAGATTAGTACAAGTCTTCCTAATTAGAAACTATGATTAGCCTAGTTAAGAGGGATTCCAAACTCACTTTACACATTCTTTGATAGTTAATAAAGTGTGTTCTGCTCGTGCGTATCTTCAATTGAAGTTTTGAACTCACTGACTATTTAATTAGACTTTAAGATGGCAGTCGAATTAAATATTGAAGGAAGGACATAACAAAATTATATTTGAAAGGACGAGAAACTATCCTATGACTAACAATTTTATTTTTAAATAAATATATTATAAAATAATGTGCTGCTTCTTATCCATAAACCTTAACTCTTATTACAATGTTTAACAGTCAAATGGCCTGTAATTAAGGAATTCAAATTTCAGTTAATGGGTTCAAAATTCCATTATAAAGATAAAATTAATAATTAATCTCTTAGTAATTAATCGAGGCGCAAGGATCGCAGTAGTTCAGTGGTCATGGACACGTGACCGGGATGCTACATTCCATTTGAGTTCGATTTATTGTTCCACAAAAGGTCTGTCGAGAAACTGAGCAGAAAAACTGGGTTGTTACTTGTTAAATAAGATATAAGAGATAAGATAAGTTACTCGTGTCTTTAAGTTTTTAAATACGAGTAGAAGATCGGAAAAGTAAGGTACCAATTCAGGTGTCGACCTCGTCATTTGACCATAGTTCAGCATTAAGAGGTACTTTATCAATAGTCGTCATGAAGAGAGACGTTGATTCAAATCTATCAAAAGCTCTTATTATTTCTTTTTAAAATAAGCACGAGTGGCCAGGTAGCCTTGTGGCCAGAATCGTGGATTCGGGTTGTTTTCATCGAGCTCCAATCCTGATGCTCTGAAGACTCGCCGTGTAGTTTTGCTGATGCACATTAAATCTGGTCGAGGTCAAAAGTTTTTCCGATGGCATTGAGAGGAAGTTTGGAGATGGAAGTACCAGCTCTCATGTGTGTGTCGTCCTCGTCACTTGACAGAGGTTCAAAATTTTGAGTTCCGTCACTGACAGTTTTCGTGTTGTCTCTCACTCCGACGTTAATAAACAATCACAATCTTATTGGAACATGTGGAATAGAAGAAATGATGTCTTACAAAAAAGAAATTGTGTCTTTAAAGCAAAATGGTTATTTTTCTAGTTATTCCTGTTGGTAAGCAGTACAATTTTCTTAAAATTAAAACATAACTTTGAATTCTTCGATTTTTTCTTTGAAAACAAAACTAAAAAAAAAAAAACAGTTTAAATCTCACAGCTTTCTTTATAGACCACATATTACACAATTTACAAAGATTAAATGGAGAAAAGTCTAGAGTATCAACCAATTACACAACTACACTGCGGAAACTAAATTTGCATACTGCTACACTTTTGACTGAGAGAGAAATCCATTGAACTTAAGTTTCAGTGGTCAATTTAATTATTTGTAGATAACCAACAGTTTTGGACGTGGTAATCTGTTGTTCAATATCCGAGCATCAAGGCCTGAGGGTAGTGGGTTTGAAACCAGATCCTCTAAAATACTCCATTCAGAGTATTGGGGACTCTTGCTTGTTAAATCTGATTCAACTTCAAAATTCTTCTAGGTGTGGTGTAGTAGAAATTTGTTAGCGCAATATCAACAAAGATATTGTTCTCGCCACTTGTTTATGGAACGTTTTCTAGCTGTCTAACTATGCCCGCTATAGAGAATATAGAAGAATTAACGAGATTCATAGGAACACTATACAGGTTCAAGCAACTGTGAAGCGATATTCTAAATGCGTATAACAGACTTGAACCCTGCTACTAGGAATCCACTTGAATCGGATGTAATTAAATCAAGCATACTGTTTGAAGTTATTAAGTAGAATTCTCCACTATAGTATTTAATTAAGGAACCAATTAAGTAAATGCAGAACGTCATTAATTTACTTTTATTGAGCTTATTCTAAAAATGGAAAAATTGGTTAGTGACATATAGTAATTTGATGGCGCAAGAGCAAGTTTAGCTATACTACGCCAAACGAGGTAAAACTGTGATCTAGACGTCAGAAAAAAATTGGAAAAAAAAAGAAAGATAAAAATTGACTGAGAGAAGAAAGAGGATACAAAATAGAGAAGGATCGCTAGAATATCCCGGGGCGCGTCACTCGTGTTCACCAAAAACAGTTCGGCGTTGGACGTTTTTTCCGAGGTATCGGGGAATGTTATTCTTCCCCGCACCCCCTGGAGGGGGGAAAGAGTAGTTGTTGACCTAGAATGCAACTGCTATTTCGAACCCTGGTCTAGCGAGTTCGAGGAAAAGTCAACCGGTCGCTTTTTGCTGCTCTCTAACCAACTAGGCTGAAAACACGTCTCATCTGGCAAGTTAAGTCTCATCTGGCAAGTTAAGTCTCATCTGGCATTTTAACTTCTAACGTTGTTGTTGACGAGAGTCGCTGCAATAGTAAACCCCATGGGAAAGAAAATCATTAAGATCCCTTGGGTTCGTGAAGCCCGTATCTACCTTAAGATAGTTGGTTCATTATTATTGAGCAACTTTGTCTCTTAATAATGGTCGTGGACTCACGACCAGCATTATTTTCGTCAAGTCGTGAATTCATGTCCTGATGCCACTAAAGAGCCACCGTGCAGCGGAATGATGCTCATTAAGCCCTCCCGTTAGCGTAATGTGAAAAATTGGAGAGTCGGTTTACAGCTCAGGTGTTGTCCTTGTCATTTGACCGAGATTCAAAATTACGAGGTCCGTCGCCAATAGCCCTTGTGGTTTTTTTTTTTTTTTTTTTTTTTTTTTTCAGTAAGACGTTAAAAAAATCATGCAGACCCAGGTTCGATTCCAGGGGACTTCGACATCTGATATGGATCAACTTAGCCTTTCATCCCTCTAGATTTGATAAATGAGTACCAAGTTCGCTTAGGAAGTTAACTCGGCTAGGGCACTAGCTAGTAATTAGCATCTCAGGTCCAAGGGTTGCAAAAAGCGGATATAAGTACTGCCTGATGGGACTTCCGAATGAATGAGTGAATTTTGAGGCCTATGACGCAAGAACCAAATCTGGCTATGCTGCGCCAAGCAATATGCATTTGTGATTTAGAAGTTTAAAAAAAGAAAACAAATAGACAGACCGAGAAGGAGGGTTGAACACAAAGAATGATCGCTAGTGTATCCCGTGTGAGTCCCACGTGTCTTCCAAAGACAGTTAACTGCACAGGAAAAAAAAATCATTAAGGTACCTCAAGGTCATGATGTAAAGTAAGAAGCAAGCCCCTAAGAGGTAGTTCGGGAAAATTTAAATTTTAACTAATGTATCTTAATGTAATGATAATGAATACACACAATTCGTTACAAGTGTACGAAGTGCGTTTCTGATTTTGTAACAAACTTTCATTCTCATATAAATTGTATTTACATATTACCTGATATTTTGCTTAAGTATATCTAAATTAAGTTCTTCGACATATTCTTTGGATATGTTAATGCTGAAGAACGGTTTAAAAAAATTCAAGCTAATTCGTGAAACAAATGAAAAAGCTAATCAGAAAACATTTTTGAATATTGGACAAATTATATCTTCCATCCACATTCGTGAAAAAGCAAATAAAGTTTAGATTTATTTCTTTTTCTTTCACTCTAGGGTCAGATATCGGTTATTGGCTAAGTAGCACACAATTTTAAAGCATCGTTCAAATGACGAGGATGGCATCTAAGCTAGTATCTCGCGTTTCAAAAACTTGCTTACCATACTATGTAAGGATCAAGATTTAATGTGTAGTATTTCTAGTCATTAGACACGACAGTTCTTTGATAAATTTGCATGAATGGGGCTCAAATCATTACCCAGGTCTTGCGCCATATTTCAATACAATATATTAGTCAAAAATTAATAAATTCCAATTGAATACACGCAAGAACAAAGCAGAATTCTTTATTTTTTATCACTGTAGTACATCTAATGTCGCGCACTCTGGAATGTTAACCTAACTCACAATCCTGGGTTAAGATTTAAATAAGAAAACTTATCTAACCTGTTGACTAGTTCTTAATTTATTAACTCTCTTCAACAGTAACTTTGTAGCTTAACATTTTTAGTGGAACTCTATCCAATCCACAAAACTACAGAAGAATTTCAATCTCAGTAGCAATAATCTGAGAGCAAGTCGTTACCCTCTATTTCCCTTCGTTTCCCATTAATTCTACAACATATCTAAATCACTTCACTTCTTCAATTAATTTAACTAATCACGTTTATGTTTGTTTGGGGAGAAATTTTATTCAATTCAAATAGATAAAAGTTCAGGAGGTTAGTGAAGAGAAAATAATGAATAGCCCAACGTCACAAAGTTATTAAAAGTACAACCGCGTTGAATTAGACTCCTTTAAATCGGATCTCTGATCAGTCTGAATGACTTATTTATTATTATTATTATTATTTGAGAAACGATCTGCAAATTTCCATAGAAAATTCTTATTTGTTTCATCTACGTATTGATGCCACAAAAGGACCAATGTGTAGCGGGGCTGGTGCACATTAAATCAGATCGAGGTCCCATGTCCTCCCGTGGGCATGAGCGGAACTTTGGAGTGCCAGCTCAGGTATCGTCCTTGTCACTTGATCGGGGCTCAAACTTACGAGGTCCGTCTCCAATAGCCCACTTGTTGCTTCTTTGAGCGGTGTTAAATAATTATATCTCATCACCTTCATTTTGGAAAATTTTCTTTCCTGAATTCTTCAAGCACCTGTATGAATATATGAAAGTGGAGAGAGGATGACTTTTCAAATATTCTGAATAATAAAGACTTAGTTATATTTTTTTTTTATCCCAGTGACAAATGGCATACGGTACTACATTGTCTAAATGTGGGGGAAAAAAGATTTTCTGAAAGTATATTTTAGTTTACTTAATTTTTTTTCCATTCTCTGACTAACGCGGATGTTTAGTATTCCAGACTTGCTCTGACCCCAATTAATCCAATCTAATGAAGCTTTACTGCAGTTGGTACTCGGATTCGATGCTCTAAACAAAGTATGATTATAAATGCAAAAATGGGAATAAACGGAGAGAAATTATGTTCGTTAAAAATTTCGTTTCAGTTCAGTATTTAAAAGCAAATGATTTGATGATATCATTAGAGATTTTCAAACGAAGCAATTTAAAAAAAAAAATCACAAAAGTATTAAAATTAATAAAATTAAATAAATTTATTTGTCAATAATTCGAACTTAATCTTTAATGATAAATTGTATTAATGGTTGACTCATTAATTAAAAGAAATGACAGTAACAGAAATAAAAGAAGGGGGGGGGGAGAGATAGGTACAGAGACAGTATTTGCTGTCCCGAAAATTTTTCTTAAAATTCTTTTGCAACAGTTATCTTTTGAAAAACATTTACAGAAACTTGCTCAGAAAAATTTTAATATAGAAGTAAGTGTAACTCGAAATTTCTCCATTAATATAATTTAAATTGAATAAAAATGCTAAATCATAGCAATATTTGCTTAACGTTCAAAAAAAAAAAAAAAAAAACCCTATTTATAACCAAAAGACGCCTTTTCATCACATTGTATGGACATTGAAAGAAACTTCGAAATTTTTATTTATTTGTGAATGATACTTAGTTGCAAAAAACTATCATTTTTGTTTAGATAAGTGACCAAAATTCTGTTTTCAAAATTCTTTCCAAATCATAATACAACATTTGCTACCAAAGAACTGAGGTAATAGTTTTTTGTTTTCAGTTATGATTGAAAAGGTTATTGTGTTTCAAATTATGTTGTATTCCTCACAAAATTAGTGCTCCCAATAAATAATCTATTTTTCTTGTCACGGAAGAGTTGTTCCAATACTCGATAGATGGCGCCATGTAAAACTAAAAATGGAAAATCTTGTCCTAGTTTTCCTAGGACGCAATTATTATTTTTATTAAAAATGGGTTTAAAAAGACTCTAAATATTATTTTAAAATTTTTCAAATTTGAATAAAAAATAAATTTTAATCAATTTAATAAAATGCTTATGTAATCTGCCTAAAAATTCTAAATAGGAAACTTTACTCAGTTTAAAAAATGAAGTATATTTCTTCAAAATTCTTAGACAGTAAGCGAGTAATTAAATGCGAATGTAACATTAAAATCATTTAGTCTTACTTTTTTTTCAGCTAAAAGTCGATATATTTCGATGCGTCAGTTTTCTCGGTTCATCAGCCAGAGTGTTAACTAGGATTTTTTTCATCCAAGGCTGAAACAGAAATTCAACACATTAAAGATTTCAGTGTCTCTACTTCTCCAATATTATAAGAAAAATGCATTTTAGAATTAAATAAAATTTCATTTTATTTTCCATTAGTTTGCACTTAATTGAAAGTTATTTTCAAGAATTTTACATAACTACAAAAATAGTGTCCTAAAATATATTAAAAAAAAATGCAAAAAAAATATTCAATGAAAAAAAATGTTTTCATATGCAAAAAAAAAGGGCAGTTTTCTAAATAATAATAAAAATCATTGACTTATAATTTTTCATTTTCAGCTATCAATAGTTCATCCACTTCTTATTACAATTAAAAAAAAATTTTTTATTAAATTTATATTTCGCCCTATAATTCAGATCAACAAAAATTCATTTTCGTTTGGCATTTATAGTAAGGAATCAGTTAGCTCAAAGGTGCTCACACAGAGGTAAACCTTGCAATAAAATAACATATGCTTATAATAACATGTTTTTAAAAGGGATATAAAGGAACGTAAAAATTTTCATACTTATTTACTTTTAAAGAAGCATTTTATTTATGGAATCGATGTTATTTGCCTTAAAATTTCCTTGCGTGAGAAAATAAGGAAATGAATTAAATAATTCATAAGGTTTGTATTTGTATAATTATATAAATAAATAATTTCAACTTCGCAACGTAATAACTACTTGTTATAAGACTTACTTCAAAAGGTTTAGTTTAGTTTTTATTAACGTAGCAACACGAGGGCTATTGGCGACGGACCTCATAATTTTGAACCACGGTCAAGTGACAAGGATGACACCTGAGCTGGCACCTCCCTCTCCTAACATCCACACCATGCCAACGGGAGGACTTTGGGCCCCGAACAGATTTTACGTATATCAGCCTAGGCTACACGGCGTATCTTTAGCGGCCAAGGATCGAACTCGCGACTGAACGAAAACCGCCGTCCGCTAGTCCACGACCTTGACCACTAGGCTACCGCGGCCCACTTTATTTCAAAAGGGTTTGTTAACGGCACTCAACTTATTTTAATCTCAATATATAACTTTTAATATTTTTGAGATATGCATTCAAATTATAAGAATTACTTAATAAAGTAATTGATAGGTAATAAAATAAGTATGGCAATCCGCTTATACAGTTATATTAACAATACATTTATTTTGCAGATTTACCACACTTTGAAATTTCCTGAATACAAATACTGGGATTTCCCTATCGCTTCTATAAGCGAATTATTCGATAGCTAAGTTAATTTAACAGTGATGGGATTTTTCTCACAAAGTATTTAAAAAAATATTTTTGATAGTTTTTTTGACTCAAGTCGTGAACTCATAATTATATTTATATATGTGTGTGTGTATTCTAATTATATCATAATGTGTAATTAGCACTGGGTAACTTGAATATTTTTCCCCAAAAAGTACTTATGACATACTTATTGAGTTCTCACTATATCACTACAAGTACCGACGAACGTTACATCACTTATCCATGCATTAATTATTTAAACAACGTATTCAAGCGCTTTAATTAAACAGTTTCACAGAGTGCCCTAAAAGTCCCTGCAGCGATGATTCGTTAATTTATTGCGGCCGTGGTCATTCTGGAGGACTCAAGAGCGTTGTTGTCTTCGTCGATGTCCCTAAAGATTCACCGTGTAACGCGGCTGATGCATATGTGGAAGTTTGGAAAGGGAGGTACCAACTCAGGGGAGATCCTCATTGACCGAGGTCCCTCGCCAATAGTCCTCATTTTGTTTCTCAGTGCGAAGCTATTAATCAAACCCAGACCCAACAGAAAAAAAATTTAAGAATGCTCTTCAGGGGAATGAGATTCTTGATCTGGAAAAAAAAAAAAAAAAAGACGAAGCAATATGCCATGCGAGTAATATGAAGCCGTGGACATGCTTCCAGGTTTTTTTCAGGCGAGCGACTGATCTTAAGAACCAAAATATGCACAAGAGTTCATCTTTGCCTCCTAGAAAAGAGCGGACATTTTGAACATTACTTATGAATCGGTTTCTGCGTTATTAAAAGTGCTTCGCTATTAAAATTGTAGAGTAAATTTAAGAATCATCAGCACGAGGGCTTTCAGGACACTCCGTGGTATACTACCATTCTAATATGACTATATGTCCCGTTTAGAATGGATTAACACGTTGTCCTTAAGTGCAGTTTTGGTGTACTGAAATGTTCAGTTTCAGGAAAAGAACAATCCACAAAGACTATTTCAAAATAAGAGCTCGAAAAATCGAACAAATTCCGATAATAGTTCCTAGTAGCATAGCCATATTGACAATCTTAGGAGTCGGTCAAATGTCTAATAAAATATTTGATGAGTATTCGCTTACTTCTAACTACATTACAAACCACGGCATATGACAAAATTGAACACTTGGAAAGTTTCAACCAAATTAGTCATTTTTTGGAATTTTTCAAACGCTCTCTCACCAGTAACTGAGTTAAACTTTTGTATGATTTACTGAACATATTTTATGGCTGGGCGGCACATAAGAAATAAAGGAGAGTCTTTTCTTATATGAATGAGTATTGCTCGAGTGGGAAAAACACAGTTGTAAATCGCAGTTCTTTCAGTGTTAATTATCAAAGTAAATTTTAAGAATTCTTGTACAGAATTTCATAGTTATTTGAAATCAATAAAATGTACTCCAGCTAATTTGTTCTTCAGAAAAATATAAGATTACATATAAATTATATTCACGAGTTCTCTCCTATTCTTTTTAATAATTAATAAAATTTTTAATGAAATATGCGTTTCCTTCACAATACATGCGATGTTATCTACAGAGTGATATGCGTCCCGTTTTGAGAGAAGCAATAATTGGTCACAAGGTAACCATAGATAAAATTTTACAATTACGAAATGCTCCTCATAGCGTCATGTAATTACTGCATAGTTGGCTGGTTTGATTGGCGCATGGGCCATATGTTGCCAAACTGCGATGACTACTCATTTTTTTTCTATTAATCAAATATATCGTGTAAATATTGTACTTCTATAATCCTAAGGCTGGGTAGGCTCTGCGCCTACCCAGCCTTGTCAGTAGTCCGGCCTTTTAATACAGGAAACTTATTACACAGAAAATTAACTTGTATCTTCTAATTTAATGTATTAATGTAAGCTATCAATAAAAACCAGTAATTTTTTTGTTGTTACAGTTCATGTGTTTGACTTTATTTACGCGTATTGTATTGAATTTTATACACCAATATGTATAGCTTCTGAAACGTAAATGGTTATTGTTAGTGATTTTTCTGTAATTCGGAGATGCTCTGGTCCGTGAAAGTATTGAATTTGTAATAAAGCTATATCTGTGATTCAGAACTAAGATGAAGGAGGTAAGGATACAGTTATGATTGTCAGTGAAGAAGGATCGAAAAAGAAAAGAAGATTCGTTAAGGCACTCCGGGAAGTTATTTCCCAGTGTATGTCATGCACAAAATATTAAGAAATATTGGCGTGACTCATAAGCTAAGTCCTAATGTTTCTATAGGTGAGGTGATATGCGTTTATGAATGAAAATTGCGAAGATTTACGTGAGACGTATTTACGTGTGAGTGACGGTGGAGTTTACTGGCGCAAGAGCTATAAAACTGTAAAAATGTAGCCATGCTGCTCCAAATAAAGTAGGTACAACTGTGATTTAGACGTCTGAAAAACAGGAAAGAAAATTTTGAAATGATTGAGAAACAGAGTAGAAAATAACAGAATAACTAGGATATCACGGGGACGCGTCACCCATGTTTCACAAAGACAGTAAACCCCATGTTAAAGATAAACTTCATTAGGATGCCTCGGGGTCATGATACCCGTACCTACCTGAAGAAGGTAAGCTTCTGATGGCATAGTGTCCTTACAGTCATTTATTTTCATCATTCAATCATTATGTGACTAACGCATTCCATGTTCTCAATAGTTCAAAGAATCGGAATATGCGCGGTGTTATTTAAAACACAGAAATATGTAATTACAAGTTTGTTTTCTTTTTTTCAATTCAGCTAAACATTTAATATTTTTCATTATAATTATTTTAAAAAATAACCTTTCTATACCCCCTTACAGTTTGTACTGTTTACAAAATAATTAGGGAACCCCTCTTTGCTCAAACAAAACCGCAGAATCATAACAAACATTGAAGAGAGAGAGAGAGAAAACCCAGCATAAATTTCACCTCCTTTACCGATGGCACCTGAAAAATAGGAAGCAGGAAATAGTAAAAGGTTCTAACGCCACAGACAGAACAGTAGGCCCTTGGGGAAAAGGAGAGACGGGGGGAGCTTCAACTGAGGGGGGTGCGTTCGAATTGGGTTGCCTTCGGGCAAGGTCGTTTGCCAAACAACGAGCACTTTTTTTTTTTTATTATTACTTCCCAGTGAAACATTTTTTATATATATACATGTGTGTAAGTGAACAGAAAAGTTTTATACGGAAGCCAGGGGTATGTCGTGGTAGACGATACTGTTTTTTTTACACGTGAAAAAGGTAGAGGGTGGGTAACAATAAACATTTTGCATCTTTCGATAATGCAGCTGAATGTCTCGATGTATCGTTTTTCTTTTGATGGATTCTTTGTGGGAAAAAAAAATCATTTCTTTTCGTGTCACTGTCGGTGCCTGATCTTTCAGAGTGATGCGTTCTATGCAACAATCGGAACTGTTATACAGTCTGATATCGCTAACACGCGGTAGGCGGTCACCATGGTTACTAAACCGTGGGTTAAGCGAACCACGAGTTACAGTATTGATATAAATTGAGCAAAAAATCTAACAGACAATGCATATTCGATGACCTAGCCCTTTTTACTAGTCATTCCTTTACCATTACCAATTTTATCAACAAACTGAAGAAGTTAATCCTCATTTTCAACAATCCACTTGGTGTAGACATAAGTTTTATCTGACAATTTCTGCTCGTCCTACAACTTTTAAAGTGGCCGCGATAGCGTTAAGGTCATGGTCGGCGTTGTTTTTGTCGAGTCGTAGATTTGTATCCTGTTGCTACCAGAGACTCACCATGTAGCAGAGCTGAAGTACTTTAAATATGGTCGAGATTTGATTTGATTTGCTTGTTCAGGAGGTTATTGTCGATGAACCTCGTAATTTGGAGTCTCGGTCAAGTGACGAGGACGACACCTAAGCTAGCACTTCCTTCTCCAAGCTTCTACATTACGTTGAACCCCCGATCAGATTTAAAGTGCATCAGCGCTATAATAAACTACAAGTCTTGAGTGACATCAGGGCTTGAATCTACGACTGAACAAAAACAACGCCGTGGCCGCAAGTCCGCGATTATGACCACTAATGTAAGTCTGGTAAAGGTTAAAAGTCCTACAATTGAAGTTTGGTTAGTTTTATTAACGTCGCACTAGAAGCAACGCGTGGGCTATTGGTGACGGACCTTGTAATTTTGAACCTTGATCAAGTGACGAGGACGATACTTGAGCTGGCACCCTTCCCTCTTAACTTCCACACCACGCCAACGGGAGGACTTTGAGTGCCAACAGATTTAACATGCATCAGCCCCAGCCGGGGCTGATGCACGTTATTTAGCGGCATCAAGGCTCGAACCCACGACTCAACGAAACCGCCGGCCGTGAGTCTGATGCCTTAACCACTAGGCTCCCACGGCCACTCCTACAATTGAAAGTTTGGAGAGGTATTACCAGCTCACGTGTCGTCCTCATCACATAACTAGGCTCAAAATTACGTGTCACGTGTGTCATCGTGTGTTGCTTCTCAGTGCGACATAAATAATCAATCAATTGCCTTTTCAAATTCGTCTGATAATATTGAGTTCTTAGTTGACTTATTTGTTTCATTTGATACAGAGCAACAAAGGCTATTATCCCTATTGAGTTCTTCCTCAAGCGTATGAGTCTTTTGTTTACACTCTTTCGATAATAATAATGTCAATTATCACGAAAATCATTTTATACGAAAGGTAACCTTACAACTTCTAAAATTTGACCAATACAAAATAATTTATTGTGTACCTTATCCTGAAAAAAGTTTCTTCCAAAATAAAAAATTAATCAAAACATGACCATTTTTCCTCCCGAGAGCCGGTGATTCATATAAATAAAATGTAAAATGGGAAAAAAATGTCTTTATGTCTACTCTTAATAGGTAGTCGAGACGTCATTCGAAAAAATTAATTTGAATTTCGCAAGGGAAAAGAAAAAAAATTATAACGTCGCAATGTCTAGGAGTGATTTCCCAAGCTATTGCTTATCGATCGAATCAACTTGTAAGGCTTACTTGTGTGTTACTGAACTATGTGTCAATGAGGTTAAACTTTACTATGGTATCACAAAACACGAAAAACTATCTTCATTAAATGGTAAACATGATGAAAGGTTTATTTAAATAAACTTGATTCTAAAAAGGAGCAATGAATTAAAGGTCACAGATCATGTAGTACTTTTGAGCCAAGATCCAATGAAAAGCTGATGTTGTGTCTTACTATTCAGATTTTCTTGCCATGCCTGGTAATGATGGAATGACAGTGAGGTCGCAGTATTACAAATCTGGCAATACCGTGGCAAGCAATGTGTATCCGAGATCCAGACATTAAAAAAAATGGCGATAAAGATAAAAACTGGTAAACAAGGGAAAGGAGGTCGAAAATAGAGAAGAATTGCTAAGGTATCCAATGATCACGATGTCGTAAAGAAGGCAATACTGGAGAGGTAATATGAGTGAAAGTGGAATTCAATAGTGCAAGAGCCAGTTGTGGCTATGCTGCGTCGAGCAAGATGAAACTGTGGTCTAGACGTTTGAAAAAATAATGGAAAAAAGATAAAAAAAAATTTGAAAGGAAGGAAGGTTGAAAATATAGGAGGATAGCCTGTTGTCCTTCGTTCAGTTACGTATTGCTCCCCTCTTGCTCAAACAAAACCACAGAATCACTAATAAACATTGAAGAGAAGAACCCAGCATAATTTCACCTCCTTTACCGATGGCACCTGAAAAAAATAGGAGGAGCAGGGAAATGATAAAGGTTCTAACGCCATGACATTCAGAACAAGTGGCCAGCGGGAAAAGGAGAGAGCGGGAGGGAGCTTCAACTGAGGGAGGGGTGCGATTTCAGTGGGTTGCCTTCGGGCAAGGTCGATTTATACAAGCAACGAGCACTTTTTTTTTTATTATACTTCCCAGTGAAACATTCATTTTTATATATATATGTGTAAGTGAAGCAGAAAAGTTTTATACGGAAGCCAGGGTATGTCGTGGTAGACGATACTGTTTTTACAGTGAAAAGGTAGAGGGTGGGTAACAATAAACTTTTGCATCTTTCGATAATGCAATGAATGTCCGATGTATCATTTTTTTGTGTATGGATTCTTTGTGGGAAAAAAAAAAATCATTTCTTTTCGTGTCACTGTCGTCTGAGTCTTTTCAGAGAATGCGTTCTATGCAACCATCGGATTGTTATACAGTCTGATATCGCAACCGCGGTAGGCAGTCCATGTTACTAAACCAGTAGGGTTAACGAACCACGAGTTACAGTAGATATATAATTGAGCAAAAAATCTAACGAACAATGCATATTCGATGACCTAGCCCTTTTTACTAGTCATTCCTTTAGTTCCAATTTTTCAACAAACTGAAGAAGTTAGTATCTCATTTCAACAAATCCACTTGAAGTGTGAACATAAGTTTTATCTGACAATTTCTGCTCGTCCTACAACTTTTTAAAGTGCCGCGATAGCGTGTAAAGGTGTCATGGTCGAGCGTTGTTTTGTCGAGTCGTAGATTTGTATCCTGTTGCTACCAGAGACTCACCATGTAGCAGCAGGCGAAGTACTTTTAAATATGGTCGAGATTTGATTTGATTTGCTTGTTCAGGAGGTTATTGTCGATGAACCTCGTAATTTGGAGTCTCGGTCAAGTGACAGAGGACGACACCTAAGACTAGCACTTCCTTCTCCACTTACATTCGTTGAACCCTGATCAGATTCTAAGTGCATCCAGCGCTTTAATAAACTACAAGATCTTGAGTGACATCAGGGGCTTGAATCCACGACTAACAAAAACAACGCCGTGGCCTGCAAGGTCCGCGATTATGGCCACTAATGTAAGGGTCTGGTAAGGTTAAAGAGTCTCAGTGAGAAGTTTGGTTGTGTTTGTTAGTCGCACTAGAAGCAACGCGTGGAGCTGATGGTGACGGACCTTGTATTTTTGAACCTTGATCCAAGTGACGAGGACGATACTATTCTGGCACCCTTCTCTTAACTTCCACACCACGCACGGAGGACTTTGAGTGCCAACAGATTTAACATGCATCAGCCCCAGCCGGGCGAGTACGTTTACGCAGGCATCAAGGCTCCGAACCACGACTCAACAGAAACCGCCGACCAGGATCTGATGCCTTAACCACTGGCTCCACGGCCACTCCCTACATTGAAAGTTTGGAAGTATTACCAGGCTCACGTGTGTCCTCATCACGTAACTAGGACTCAAAATTACGTGTCACGTGTATTCTCGTGTGTTTGCTTACTCAGTGCGGACATAAATAATCAATCAATTGCCTTGCAAAATTCGTCGATAATTTGAGTTCTTAGTTGACTTATTTGTTTCATTTTGATGACAGACAACAAAGCTATTACCCTATTGAGTTCTTCTCAAGCGTATGAGTCTTTGTTTTACACTCTTTCGATAATAATAATGTCGAATTGTCTGAAAATCATTTTATACGAAAGGTAACCTTACAACTTTAAAATTTGGCCAATACAAATAATTTATTGTGTACCTTATCCTGAAAAAGTTTCTTCAAATAAAAAAATTAATCAAAAGTATACCACTATTTTCCTCCGACGAGCCGTATTCATATAAATAAAATGTAAAATGGGAAAAAAATGTCTTTATTCTACTCTTAATAGGTGCGAGACGTCATTCGAAAAAAATTAATTTAGGCATTTACCAGAAAAGAAAAAAAGAGCATGCATAATCCAATGCAAGTGGTAGTTCCCAAGCTTGTCGCAATAATCGTTGTAGAGGCTCTTGTGTGTTACTGAACTCCTGTGTTCGAACTTTCGGTATCACAACAACCACGTAGAAACGTAGTTTCATTCGCTAAATTGTACAACATAAAAAGGTATTTAAAATAAACTCCTATTTAGGCAAAATCCAGCAAAATTAAGCGTCCAAAATTTCTGCTAGATACTTTAGCATAGATCCAACGAAAGCTGAGTTGTCTCTATCTCAGATTTTCTGCTGGGCCAGCTGATAAAGGTCGCGTTACAAATCTGCAATAGGCCGTGTAGCAAGCAGTAATCGAATTCCTAGACTTGAACGTAAAATGCGTAAAACATACTGAACTAGTAGAAATAACAATAGGTACAAGGTCGAATAGAGAAAATTTGTGGCTAAGCTCAATGATCCGATCGTAAAGAGAATTAAGAGGAGATAAAGTGAATGGAATCATGGTCAAGGAGCATGTGCTTAATGCTGTCGAGATGAACGTGTCTGAACGTTTGGAAATAATGGAAAAAAGATAAAAAAAAAATTTGAAAGGAAGGAAGGTTGAAAATATAGGAGGATAGCTTGGCATCTCGTGAGGACAGGGGGGGGGGGGAAAGAGGAGGCTGTCCTCACTATGTTAC
>BMAW01019133.1:504268-593895 GCA_019974015.1 Nephila pilipes
CTTGGCATCTCTTGAGGGACAGGGGGAAAAGGGTCCTCACTATGTTACGACAGTAAACTCCATAGGGACGAAAAATATCACTTAGGTGCCGCGATGGAAAGGTAAAATTGATTGTCCAGAAATGTCGAAAATTAGAGAGATAGAATTATCTCGAAGGAATAGGAGGGGCCACGATAGCCCTGGTGTCAAGTCCGTGAACTAGCAACCAGCGCGTTCGTTCCGGTCGAGGTTCAATCCTTGAGCCGCCAAAGACCCGCCGTGTAGACCAGGCTGATGCATTACAAATCTTCAGGGCAAAAGTCCTCCCGGGCATGGTGTGGATGTTAGGAGAGGGGGGGGGATGCCAGCTCAGGTGTCGTCCTCGTCACTTGACCACAGTTCAAAATACGAGGTCCGTCATAATAGCCATCGTGTTGCTAGTGCAACGTTAACAAAAAAAAAAAAAAACTAAAACTAAATCTGGAGGAATAGTCCTCACTCTTACCAAAACGGTTACAGTATGGGAAAAAAAGATGACATGATGCCCGTACTTATCTAAGGTAAACTCCTGGCAAGGTAGGTTAAAAGAAACACTGTGCGTATTAAACCACCATGCCAGATATCAAGCATTAACAGCTTTACTAGAGTTTTGATTGATTATTCAAAACGTTTATACGAAGGCACGATGGCTAACAGTTACGTGCTTAGTTTTTTTTTTTATTAACGTCGCACTAGAGCAACACGGGGACTATTGGCGACGGTTATCATGTGAACAAATGATCCAAAGTGAAAGAACGGCCCTGGCACTATTCTCTAACATCCACACCACGCCTAACTGGGAGGGCTGAACTGAACAATTGCTTTGTCACGAATCAACTACAGCTGAGTCACTGTTTGAGATCAGGCTTTCTGACGAACGAAACAACCACTGAATCCACGACCTTGACCACTAAACTCTGCAGCTGGCCTAATTACGTGCATCAGCCTACAATTCGAATTATGTGGTATCAGGGCTTGAAACCGACTCGACTACAACAGCGTCGTCCGCGACTATGACCAGCTACATTATACCACAGTTTTAAAGAGATTTTTTATTTTAAAACTTTTTTACAAAAATGTTTTTTCAGAATTGAAAAGTTGTTGTTCAATTCTTTAAAACTCAACAAGGACTCATAAGTTGTATGTTAAAGTCTGAAATGTTGAGAGGCTTCAAATATAACAGAAAGATATTTATTAGATATCCATCTTCTTTTCCTGTTCCTACAGCTAACTAAGGTTCCTTAAGAGTAAAGGGCCCACATCGATTTCGTAGTCCTTTTCAAAAAAGCTTAGTGATCAATTCGATAAGACATGAAGGGAAAAAAATAGTTATTTAAAAACATAATTTTTATATTAAAGTTATCAAGAAATACTTGAGGGAGGTTTAGATAAGAATTAGAGAAATTATTTTATTCGTTCGTATTTTTCTCATTTTTTTTTAGACATTTTGTCTTAAACCATAACAAGAAAAAATAAATTAATAATGTAAGTATTAAAAATAAATCCCGCTTCAGAAGATATTTCAATATTTTGACAAGTTTATATCGAGATATCTTATTACATCAAAGTCCACAAGCATTCATGGGTCATGCAATCAACAGTTGCAAATAATTGCTTTAAAGAAAATACCGGAAAGATCATTCATAATGCTAGACATAATTCCAAACTTTTTGTGCATTACTCAAGAATTAAAAAATATGACTCACTATAATATTAGAATTGATATTTTTAAAATAATTCAAGGTAATCATTGCACGCATTTCAATGTCAAAATTTGAAAATTATATCCAGCACCAGGAAAATTTCATTCAATATAAAATTGCTCAATTTGATGCTTTTTTAAACTAGCATTTTGTTACTAGAAAGTGATTGTTCCGGACATCAGCTCGTTCATTAGACACGCTTATGGCCGTAATAAATCAATAAAAAACATTTTTTCCCGTCAAGACAACCTTAGAACTTTTAGAACAAACTGCGCAGAAAGGCTAACTACTACATCGCAGTGAATCAGCTTTTATAACAATTCACGCATACCATGAATTAATTACGAAAAAATTTTACTCCTTAACTAGCACAAAGAAAAGAAGGGGAAAAAAAAGGAACATTATTTTATCTCTAGAAACAAAACACCTAGAAATACAACACATCTTTATCAGAATCTATTGCACTTAACCCAACAGTAATTAAAAAAAAAGTAGTCAAATTTTTCTCATAAACAAAACAATGACTTCAAGATAAAACCGTTCCATTTATGAAATCTACAAAGGTATTTTAACCACAGTTACACTGATAATCATTAATAGGCTTTTATGTGATTAAAAAAGTTAATTAAACGACGAAAGATGGGGATAGTTGCTTTAATTAACAAGCTTAATGAACCTTTTAATTAGTAGTCCGACTAGTGTGCTTTTTTTAGGATACATCCATATAATCACCACAAAGCATTTTTTCGCTTTATTATCATTTGTGTCGGAAGTTGGGGTTTTAACCTTCAAGTGATTTCTAAACAGGTCGTTGAATTATTAAGCGATCATCCATCTTTTTACGATAAACGTGTAAAAGATAATGTGGATAGAATAAAGTCATGCATAAACTTGACGTATTAAAGCGCATCAGACCGTGTCTGGTAATAAAAGGTTTGATGTGGTTGAGTGGAATTTCGGCGGAGAATTAAACGTACTTTTTTGATGAGTTTGAAATTTGCATAGAGCGAGAGCATATTACACTGGAATTTTTTTTTAAAAAAAAAAAATGGGCTCAGATGTCGACAAGAAATAATACTTAACTTTTATGGAACATAGATTCAAAATTTTGATTACTTTTAATAATGTAATTGTTTACGCATAAAGTCTTCTATACGATGTTTGTTATTGAATTGTGTAAGCAATACATGCTCCCGAGAGGCGTCACTCATGTTTACCAAAGACAGTAAACTCCATAGGGACGAAAAATATCACTTGGGTGCCGCGATGGAAAAGGTAAAAATTGATTGTCAGGAAATGTCGAAAATTGAGAGAGTATTAGAGGGTATCTCGAAGGAATAAGGGGGCCGCGATAGCCTAGTGGTCAAGGTCGTGAACTAGCAACCGGCAGTTTTCGTTCAGTCGAGGGTTCGATCCTTGGCCGCCAAAGACCCGCCGTGTAGCCGGGGCTGATGCACGTTAAATCTGTTCGGGGCCCAAAGTCCTCCCGTTGGCATGGTGTGGATGTTAGGAGAGGGGGGGATGCCAGCTCAGGTGTCGTCCTCGTCACTTGACCACGGTTCAAAATTACGAGGTCCGTCGCCAATAGCCATCGTGTTGCTTCTAGTGCAACGTTAACAAAAAAAAAACTAAAACTAAATCTGGAGGAATAAGTCCCTCACTCTTACCAAAGCAGTTACAGTAAATCGCATGGGGAAAAAAAGATGACATGATGCCCGTACTTATCTAAAGGTAAACTCCTGTGGGGTAGGTTAAAAGAAACACTGTGCGTATTAAATACCATATATGTGCAGATATCAAACATTAACAGCTTTACTAGAGTTTTTGATTGATTATTCAAAACGTTGCTCTGAGAAGGCACACGATGGCTAACAGATTTACGTGCTTAGTTTTTTTTTTTTTATTAACGTCGCACTAGAAGCAACACGAGGACTATTGGCGACGGACCTCGTAATTTTGAACCGTGGTCAAGTGACGAGGACGACACCTGAGCTGGCACCCCCCTCTCCTAACATCCACACCACGCCAACGGGAGGACTTTGGGCCCCGAACAGATTTAACGTGCATCAGCCCCGGCTACACGGCGGGTCTTTGGCGGCCAAGGATCGAACTCGCGACTGAACGAAAACCGCCGGCCACTAGTCCACGACCTTGACCACTTGGCTACCGCGGCCGACAGATTTACGTGCATCAGCCCTACAATTCGAAGGCTTCTTAATGGTATCAGGGCTTGAAACCACGACTCGACTACAACAGCGTCGTCCGCGACTATGACCAGCTACATTACCACAGTTTTAAAAGAGATTTTATTTTAAAAGTGAAACTTTTTACACAAAATGTTTTTTTCAGAATTGAAAAGTTGTTGTTTCCAATTCTTTAAACTCAACAAGGACTCATAAGTTGTATGTTAAAGTCTGAAAATCTTTGAGGAAACTTCAAATATAACAGAAAGATATTTATTAGAATAATCCATCATTCTTTTCCTGTTCCTACGTAGCACTAAGGTTCCTTAGGTAAGGACATCGATTTCGTGTCCTTTTCAAAAAAGCTTGAGTGATCAATTCGATAAGACATGAAGGGGGAAAAAAATAGTTATTTAAAGCATAATTTTTATATTAAAAGTTATCAGAAACAAGACTGAGGAGGTTTAGATAAGAATGAGAAATTATTTTATTCGTTCGTATTTTTTCTCATTTTTTTTAGACATTTTTTGTCTTAAACCACTTAACAAGAAAAAATACCAAATTATGCTTAAGTATTAAAAATAAATCCCGCTTCAGAAAGATATTTCAATATTTTTGACAAGTTTATATCAGAGATATCTTATTACATCAAAGTCCACAAAGCATTCATGAGTCATGCAATCAACAGGTGCAAATAATTGCTTTTAAAAGAAAATACCGGAAAGGAATCATTCGTAATACTGCTAGACATAATTTCCAAGCTTTTTATTACATTAACGTTTTTCAAGAAATTAAAAATATGACTCACTATAATATTAGGAGTGATATTTTTAAAATAATTTTCAAGGTAATCATTGCACGCATTTCAATGTCAAAAGTCTAATTTGAAAATTATATCAACACCGGAAAATTTCATTCAATATAAAAATTGCTCAATTTAATAAATTACTTTTTAAACTACATTTTTGTTAACTTCCACTAACGAAATTGTTCGGACATCAGCTCGTTCATTAAACGCTTATGACGTAATAAATCAATAAAACATTTTTTTTTTCCCGTCCAAGACAACCTTAGAACAATTTTTAGAACAAACTGCGCAAAAGAGAGCCCCAACTACTACATCGCAGTGAATCAGCTTTTATAATAACTTAATTCACGCATACCATGAATTAATTACGAAAAATTTTATAACTAACTAGCACAAGAAAAGAAGAGAGGGGAAAAAAGGAACATTATTTTATCTCTGAAAACAAGCTTACCTAGAAAATACAGCATCTTTAATATCAAGAATCTGTGCATAGCCCAACAGTAATTAAAAAAAAAAAAGTAGTCAATTTTTCTCATAAGCAAAACAATGACTTCAAGACAAGCCGTTCCATTTATAATCTACGTTAAAGGTATTTTAACTTCCACAGTTGCACTGACTCATTAATAGGCTTTTATGTGATTAAAAAGTTAATTAAACGACGAAAGATGAGGATGGTGCTTTAATTAAGCTTAAGCTTAATGAACCTTTTAATTAGTAGTCGGCTAATTAATGCCTTTTTTTAGGATACATCATATAATCACCTGGCATTTTTTCGCTTTATTATCATTTGTCGGAAGTTGGGGTTTTAACCTTCAAGTGATTTCTAAAGCAGGGTCGTTGTTAAGTAAGCGATCATCCATCTTTTTACGATAAACGTGTAAAAGATAATGGATAGAATAAGTCATGCATAAACTTGACGTATTAAAGCGCATCAGACCCGTGTCTGGTAATAAAAGGTTTGATGTGGTTAGTGGAATTTCGGCGGAGAATTAAACGGTAAGCCCTTTTTGATGAGTTTGAAATTTGCATAGAGCGAGCATATTACACTGGAATTTTTTTTAAAAAAAAATGGCTCAGATGTCGAGGAAACGAAATAATACTTGGCACTTTTATGGAACATAAATTCAAAATTTTGATTGCTTTTAATAATGTAATTGTTTACGCATAAAGTCTTCTATACGATGTTTATTGAATTGTGTATTAAAAGCTTGTTATAGTTTACGTTTTCCCTTTGCTGCCTGACTCAAAAACATCCTTCAATATCGGCCAATACGCCTCGTTATTTAGAGCTACAGTCATATGACGAAGTCGACACCCGAGTTGGTACCCCACTCGCTACATTCACACAACGCCTTCGTGAAGATTTCGAATTCAAATAGATTTAACATGTATCAGCACCTCTACGCGATGGATCTTCAGTGGAATAGGACTCGAACACGAGGCTCGATTAAAACAATGCTTGTTCGATGACATGAGTACCTGACATAATCGAAAACTTGCAGGTATCTGCTTTTTCGAATGGTTCTTTATTGAATGCTTTCGGCTGTCTATTTTTACCAGACATAAAGGTGTGCTAATCACAGTAAATATGCTTAACAATTTTGAACAACATCCAAATGACGAGGTTGACATCTGAATTGACTTCATTGTACGGCGGGTCTTTATTGGCATCATGACTCGAACGTACGTTTCTATGAAAACACCACCCGCGAACTCTTATCCAACTACTACGGCCCATCATTTTCTTAAAAAAAATTTTTTTTAAAGAAACCTATGGACAGACACTGAAATATACCAAAAGTTCTTCGGAGTATGATCTTTGAGCATTAATACAACCGAGTACAGTGATCCATTATTCGTAGCACTCTACAAACTCATTTTGCGAGATGCTTCGAAGCTTTGTGGTCGTGGTTTATTGAGTATTTCCTATATGTCCTGAAATGATGTCCTTTTAACTCCATTTTTAATTTAGGGAACAAGAAGTTTTATGGAGGTTAAATTTGAACTGCATGGTGGACGGGGAAGCCAGGGATATTTTCACGGGATAGGTTCCATAGTTTCACTACTACAATAATATGCAAGTTTATTGCATATTATTGTTCAGTACATGGAGATACGTTCACAGAATGATCCTGAGACAAATCAGACAACCTGCTGACCGTTGAATACGTAACCGAAATTTCAATTCATCTGGCGCTATCGTCTATTTCCTTTGGTAATGTACTAGAAACGTGTAATAAAATTATTCTTATTACTTTTCAGGCAACTCTTGTTAGTAATTTTTATTCTCTATATCTATGTAGATTCCTATTTTTCGAAGTCCTTTCAAAATTGGAATAATAGTGAATGAGTGTTTGTGGGTTTATGGCGTAAGACCCAAATCTGATCACGCAATGGAGTAATAGATATTATTACCACTGTTACATACAGAAGATCGTTTGCGAAAGCGTATAATTTTATATGAAGTTTATGGAACACTACAGTTCATAACAATTATATAGAATTTGTTAAGTGCAAGATAACGCAAAATAATACACGCAACCAGACACAACAACAGTTATCAAGTTGTTGCCTGATTCCTTAAATTTACAATTATGATTGAGATTATTAACTGTAATCATGTTTATCAAACTGATACGAATATGCTTAGAGGAAAGGGCATTCGCTCTAACAATTCAATATGCTTGTCGAAGAAGAAAAGGAAGTGTATTTTGTCTAAAAAAAAAAAAAAAATTGAGACATCAGGGCATTTTACAAAATAGTCTCATTACATTTTAAGACGAGAATAATTTTTGTGAAAATCATCACTATTTTGTCAGTTATCAAAATTTGAAAGGTTTGGGATCTTAATTGTGGAAAAATGTACAGCTGAGAAACGTAGAATTGTCTTTAAGTTACTAGGCAAATAAAGGTTCCCTTTTTAGCACACTAATGACATGTACGCGTCATTTTCATTTAAGAAGCCTTCCATCTACACCTGTGATAATGGCCTTGGTTAAGCGTTTCGAAATATAACGGTCTGAGAATGGTACTCGACGAAATAGAGCCCCGCTCCACTATTTGCAAGGTTAATCTTGTTGGTGAACAATCGATCTAAGCTCAAAAACATACCATACATATAAACATTAAAAATAAATTCATTTAATTTTTAAAGTATAAAACATAAGCACTTAAATTTACATTTTAACACTATTATATTGGAACTTATACTAATTGGTTAGCAATCACGTCGCTTTAGAACCAACTACATGAGAGCTATTAGCGACGGTCCGCATCATTTGAGCCATACTTCCACACCACACCACACCTTGCGAGAGCCTTAAGGCTCAGTTTCATTTAACATGGAACAGTTTCCATTCCAGGAAATGGGTCTTTAAGAGAATCAATATTCGAACCCATGACTCGACTTGAGCATCGTGTGTCACCATGTTTGCGACATGATCACTTGACTACCCAAGCAACCATGATTGTTCAGATTTGAGATTCAAAGCTGTATCTTTTCTATGGTCCTCTTGCCAATACAGTTCATGGACACTTCGTAACTGCATATTTGAAATTACTGCAGTCTGTTAACAAAATCTCGAGTTAACAATGATCCCCGAATGGGATAACGAGGAATGATGCTTAAAAATTCACAATAAAGCCTTGTCTCATTAAAAAATGAACTCAAAATATTAATTTTTAAAACTTTTATATGTCTACGCTTAAAAATGATCTCAAGGAGTCGAGAAATGAATAAGTTTTCAAATTCTTGAACAACTTAATATTTAAGGGGTGGGAAATTGAGAATAATAATAACAACCAAATTATCCACACATCTTTGAGAAACCAATTCTCCCATTCACGATTGCAAAGAAACAAATATCACCAGTTTCTACAGACACAGATTCACACACTTATTCAAAGATTTACATTCACTCTTTTTAATGAAATCATAGCTCAAAGAGGGATGTTTTGAAATATATGCTCTGAATTAAGACTATATGCGCAAAAACCTGGAACTATCCTATCGAACGATTATACCCCCCGAGTACTTCTTCCTAATAACGCTTCCGACCATTTCAGTTGGTTTTAAGTGAAAAAAATTAAAACAATCATAATTAGTTTTCGAGAACTGACCATTTAAAATCCATTATGGCCTTTAAAATGGCTTGATGTTTAAGTTTCAAAAGTGTGTTGGGGTCAACTCCTACGATTTCGTTCTTTTCATCATCCGATTGTGATTGTTTATTAAAATCGCACTGAAAAGCAACACGAAGGTTATTAGCAATAGACATCGTCATTTTGAACCTCTGTCAAATTATGAGGACGAACCGCTCAAAATGAGGAAGATCAATTCGCTGAGCTTACATCTCCCTCTCCAAACTTCCACAACACGCCAAAGGGGGAGAACTTGGGACCTCGATTAGATTTAGTGTGCATCAGCCCCATTATAAGGCGGATTTTAGTTTAGATTAGTTTTTTATTAACGTCGCACTAGAAGCAACACGAGGGCTATTGGTGACGGGCCTCGTAATTTTGAACCGCGGTCAAGTTACGAGGACGACACCTGAGCTGGCACCCCTCTCTCCTACGCTATAGGTGGGACTTAGTGGCATCAGGGCTTGAACCCACGACTCGACGAAAAGAATGCGGCCGTGAGTATAAATAAAATATCGAAAGTACAATATTATTCATTTTCTATATCACTTTGAGCAGATGCCTTATCTTGCCTATCTGGAGAAGAAATTAAAACTAAATTTAATATTAAATTTTTTTATTAAAAATATAACTTTTTTACGAGTACATTACGCGCAATTGTTTTCAATTTTTCCCAATAGAGTTTTTTTTTTTTATTATTATTTTTTTTATCTATTTAAAGCAAATTTTTGAAAGAAGATCGCAAGTAGAAAGAAATAAAACCTAAGATGAAGAAATTAGTGGCCATGGTAGTCTTGTGGTCTTGGTTAGTGGCCAGGGAAATTTAAGTCAATTTTTGTTTTCATAAGAAACCCGTCTTATGTGTAAAGGGGCTGTGCATTTTAAATTTCTGGAGGTTCAAATTTCATATTGGTGCGTTATTGTGGAGAGTAAGGTTCCAGCTTTGGTGACGACCTCGTCATCTGACTGTGGTTCCAAATTACGAGGTCTGTCACCCAAAGCCCTCGTTTTGCTTCTAAGAGCATCGTTAATAAACGACTCTTCAAACTTGAATTTCCCAAATTATTTCTCTGTAGTTCTTCACTAGTTTGCCGATTTGTAGAGTCAATAACACTGGATAGAAGTTATCGAACCCGAATCTCGATTCCAGGTCGTAATATTTTACTGGTTAAAGGTCAGGGTTATATTGCTGGCGGTATTCCAATTATTTCTTTGATTCGAGCGCTGCATGCATTAAAGGCCATCGTGAAGCTTATGCTCACGTTGAATTCATTTAAGCCATAATAGTGGAGTGGTATAGAAATTCTAAGAAGCTCCAGGAATTCATAAATTGTTCTATAGTGGAGTGTCTGTTTAGGTTTTTCAAGTTAAGTTTTTATTAACGTCGCACTAGAAGCAACACGAGGGTTTTGACAACGGACCTCGTAATTTTGAACAGCGGTCAAGTGACGAGGACGATACCTGAGCTGGCCCCTCTCTCTCCTAACTTCCACACCACGCCAACGGGAGGACTTTAGGCCCCGACAGATTTAACGTGCATTAGGCCCGGCTACACGGTGAGTCTTTAGCGGCCAAGGATCGAACCCGCGACTGAACGAAAACCGTCGGCCACGAATCCGAAGCCATGACCACTAGGCTGCAGCGACCACTTAGGTATTTCAAAATTGCTTGCACACCGACTGTGGTTAGTGGACCTGGTATCGGGCAGAAGTTAGGCAACTGGAAAACGTTCAAGATAAAAATGAACAAATCAAGTTTCGTTTTCATTAATATTTTTAACGTTTACTAAATATTTATTATATTCTCAATAAACTCTTCAATTGTATCAACATGTATTTCTCATCCAAAGGCTCAATTTAATAATTGTAAAATTTAGAAAGAGTGAAGTAGCAATAAATTTAATTACAGCAGCAATTAGCTATAATGGGATCTGAATATATTTACAAAGAATATATCATCTTAGAATTAATTATTCATGGAAGGAATAAAGAAACAATCCATATATTCTACAGTTCGACACCTAAATTGTTTTCTATCGGCACAGAAAGTATTTCACAAATATAAGACAATTGGTGAATTCCCATTACTGTTACAAGTTATCGCTTCTATTCAAAATCTAAAAACGAATCTATTTCTATGTTTTTTTAAAAGTAATAATTAAGATAAGAAAATTTAAGTTTGGTCGTGATCACCACCTTCATGATTGGAGAATCACAAGTCAGAAAGAAAATTCAAATCCTGGTTCCCCAAAAACTATAGTTGTGGAATTATAAAGAATACTGCACGTAAAATTGAGGTCCTCACGTGTCGTGGAAATAATGAGAGTGAGATATCACTTCAGATATACGTCTTTGTCACTTGACAGTGATTTAAAATTGTGAGATTCGTCGAATAATATCCGAATGTTAATTTAAACATGTACAACAGAAAATAACTAATGAACTGAAAAAAAAAGCACCAAAAACAATGCTTTAAGCAGAATATTTAAGTTTTATCGAAGTCATAGTATATTAGTCAGAAAGGACTACAAATTCAAGCCTCTATCCTGTTGAGAATATCATGCAGAATTCTGACCATGGATTACTAAGAGACCTGTTGCCAGTGAACGAAATCATCCCCGTTCAAAGGAAACTGGTGCACATCAAAACTATTTCTCTGTCTTCAAGTGGAATGGTGTAGAAATTTTATGAATAAAATACCATGATTTAAATAATAAATTCTGATATAAATCTCGTTATTGTAACTTTGTTTCAGAAAAAGGAAACTCGACATCATCAGCAAAAATTACAACTATATTAAGATAATATTCAAAGCGTTCGTATCGAATAGTTAGCTTACGAGGCTCATGCCCGCTTATCAGTTTTGAACAACGATCAGATGACGATGATCACCCCTAGAGATTGCTCCCACCTCTCCCCATCCCCGCCACATCAACGAAAGGACTTTGAGCTCAAACAGAGATTTTAAAATGCATCAATCTCTCTACACAACTGATTTTTAGAAGAATCGAGATTGGAACCAACGGTGGTTGAGGTTGGAGCCTCAAACATTAGCGGTGGCAACCTCGATCTCAAGACTTCTGCTATCCTGGCCTCAGTCACATCTTGAAAGAGTTGTTGGCTTATAAGAAGTAATGTTTTTGATTTCAAGAGCGACTTTTCCCGCTTTATATTCATTAATAATTCAGTTAGATTTTGACCTATATATTTCGACATTTTATTTAACATTTAAATGAGCGATAATACCAAAACGGCGTTCATTTAACTGAATATTTCATTGAAGTTAAAATCAGTTAAAGCAATTGTTTATCATAACGTTTACGTTTTTTAAAACATTTTTTTTTTACTAATGTCGAAGAATAGAAAAAGCAAACTTAGAAAAGCTTTTAAATAATTTTTTAAAAACATGATCCACAGCTAATATAGTTTTTGGATTCACAAACGTATAGAGCAAGTGTCTCATTTCTTATGTAACACAATAATATTGAAATCAGTTTATTTCCCCCCCATGTAATTTATACACTGTCAGTACGCTTTTAATTTTAAGCATTAAAGTGAAATTTGCGTATTTATTGAAAGATTCTAAATTTCAAAAAGGTAGAACGGGGGGTTAACTACTAGCAAAAAAAAAAAAAAAAAAGTTACCGGTTTTAGACATGAATGCCATAACATTCAAATTTATAAGCCACATTATCGTACTTTAACATTTATATTATGTAATTTTTTTTTTTCTTTCCATTTTGCGCTTTAATATCCTGACTAATTGGTTCGTTGCGTATTTTTATTTTATTTTCTGTGTATTTCAAAAATTCCGTTAGCTGGCATATTGCATTTAACACTTTTAACGTGATTACATTTAATACTTTTAACCCAATTCGTTATATGTTCCTAATTAAAATGAGACATCCTGAACACTCGAAAGAGAAATGAAACTTATCAAAATTTGGATAGCTCGATCTGTTTAATAATACGAGATAATCAGCTGTCAATTTTTGTAGCTTATTAAAATTCTTACTGTCCTCAAGCTGGTTGAACATTCGATAATGACAGCTGTACGACTCGATATGACTCGTAAAGAAAAATCTGGAAATATATAACAATTTAATTCTTCAAAAACAGTGACATATATCATAAGTCTCTGCGTAATAATTTGTTATTTCTTTCCTTATATTTTTTCAACAGATATTCAATCATCGGAAAATGGTTTATTCATTCTATATTTTGAATAACAGGATGTGCAAAACAATTAAGCCGGAAAAAACTATAAAAACAAACTTTTGCGAGTAATTTTGAGAATTAATCGTTTTATTTCGGTTAATTTCCTAACGGAAACAAGAAAAATTAAAATAATTTTCGTAAATTTAACGATTCCATACAAATATTTTCTACATATCAACTGCCTTGTCGTTTTCATTCATTCGAACTTAAAAAAAAGAAAAACTAATATTTTTAGGTGATCGCTTAATATTAAAGAACACAACTGCAAATTTTGGAAATGCATTTCAGATCGGGAAAAAAAAAAAAAAAAAAAATCCGATATATGCCATAATCTTATTTCATTGCAGAGCAGTTTATTTTAGTACAGCAGATAAATTTCTAAGAACAGTATATTTAATATTTTACTATATTTATCAATTCGAGCACACATTTCTAACTAGTTTCTCCTTCCTCCCCATATATATAACATCTTGGATATCATCTGAAGTACTTTTACGATAAATAGATTCTTAACACGAAGAATGAAAAGTTAAGCAATTATTTAAATATTTCTAATTTTTAAGAATTTTGCGTTTGACAAATATTTAATCACTTGAACTTTTATTAATATTGGTATTTTTTAAATCAGCAGAAATGTTCCGAAATTATATCCTATTATTTAACAATAGGCATAGATAATGTTTTCATATGTAATAGATTGAACATAAATAAAGTGCATTTTTTTTAAAGAAAATTAAAATAATTACTTCGAATATTAGTTTCTAATTCTTGAATAGATGAAAGCAAAACTATTTGACTCAATTAGCATTTCGAAAAATAATGTTTCAAACTCACAATGGAAAAAAAATATATATACACATTTTCAAACAATTTTTTCATAGTTTCACTTGATTTATTTGTATAAAAGTCAAAATCAAATAGAATGTAGGCTGGGAAAAAAAAAAAAAAAACTTACTTGACCGACGAGAAGATCAAGCTTTTCTTCAAATATTCTTTCAAATAGTATCTTAAATCTTTCTTTTACGCAACTTCAAAAATTACAATTAATTGTCTTTTAGAATTTAAACAATATCAGCTGTTTTTTTTTTTTTCCACCTTAAGTGTTTTTTTTTAAAACACCCTACACATGTACAAATCAAATTCGTAACTATCACCGTCAAACTGAGTTCGATTTGTCCATTTTAATTTAGGTTAAAAAACAAAATTCATTTTAATTTTAATATTTCAAATATTCTCTAGTTTCTAAAAGATTTCAAAAAAGCCAAATATCGCCAGTGGGTTTCAAGAGTCCTTCGAAAACACCGGCACTTTCGCCAAAAATCACATGCGGCTAAATCAAGACAGAAGACAACACTATAACCGTCACGTATTGAGCACCTCGCGTTTGTAAACATCTTTTGCTTTCGGGAATAAATTTTGATTCCGCTAATTAGCATCCGCCGAAGTGCAGCATGAGCTACGCATGCGCCTGCACCATCTGGCAGCTCATCTGAGCGCCTCTACAGTAATAGCTGTGCTATTGCGCATGTCATAACTTAAAGTTACTCTCATGACTAAGAAAATTAAGAAACAATACATCATGCTCATTTGATGTCAAGATTTTCTGTAAATGTCTTAATTTGTCTTCAAGTTGGAACATTACGATAGTTTTAAGCTATTTTGGATTATTGATACCATTTTCTAAGTTCAAATAAGAAAGTATTCTAATTTTTAAGCTAATATTTTCAAAGTCTAGCTTATTATAGAGGAAATTATTAAATTTTCTTTGAAGAGCTTAGTGTCCTAAAAACCTGCAAAAATTTTTTGTGCCCTTGAAATCGAAATTCGCAGAACTATTTTGTTAAAAATTATTTTGAATCTGCAAATGAGCATGCGCAGTAAGCCAATTATTACTTCCCACACCAAATCATCTTCAGAGGGATTGTGGGTAAAATGCGGATGGTGATCGCATCAGTTAGCGTCTGTGATGGTACGGATAATTGTCGGAAACTACTGATCTTAGGATAACGACACTTTTGTGTATACTCCATAGATTAACGTGGAGATAAATCAAGTTATTGTTAATATTTTTCATAGTTCGTGATTGAGTAAATGAGAGATCGTGTTAAAATATAGAGGTAATCTCATACTTTTCTTATCGTCAATCTCATAATTTGTGGTACTATTCAAAACCGCTAATATCTATATTGTAAATAATTATATTTTTAACGGGATTGATCATCACGAATATTTTCTGCGACATGTGTTTCAAATATTGTTTGTCCGTACAGTAGTAAATATTTTTCTATTGAAGGATATTACTTTTTTAACCGACAACAAATGATATTAATAAGTAAATAATTATGGGATTATACGACTTTTTCTGATCAAAGTTAAATTTTTTTTATAAAAGTGTGCATAAATATTATTTTATTCATTCAAATATTTGTTTTTGAGGGTAATCTACGTACATATGATAAAGCCCCCCCTTTTTTTTTTTTATATATATATAGATTATTAAATTGCAATCTTTCAAAGATCAAATTATTACTAACTCAAATATTGTGTTGCATAAATTATTATTCTTTATTTATTGAAAGAAATAGTATTTCTTTTTATTTAATAGAAAAATTATTTATCTTGTCAAATTTTTACTTTTTTTTTTTTTTTTTATCTTTTTATAACTACTTAAATAGATTGATGTAAAAAAAAGAATTAGTAAATTTTGAAATTTAATAGTGGTAAATTAAAGGAGATAAATTAGTCTATCAAAAATATAGGTCTTTGAATTTGAATTATGTCAAATAAGATAAATAATTTATAAGTTTTGTAATAAAAAAAATTCTTTGTTATGTTAGAAATTATAAAAATTGTAAGTATCTCCACATTAAAATTTTTTTAAAAAAACCTCTCTGAATTTATGATGAAAGATTTTTTTAAGTTATGAGTTATCATAATTAATAATCTTGCATTTGGCTTTTTTAGAAAATGTAAAGTCATTTACTTTTCTAGAAGATGCTTTTATATAATCAAATGTTTTTCAACATTTTATGAGTAAAATCACATTTAAAGCTTTTGTATTTTTATATGTAATTTAATACTGCAAAAATTATATTTATGATACAAAAATAAAACATTTTGATGATCCATCTAAAATCTCTATTTTACCATGTTACTTGATTCTGAAATTGTTTCCTTGTATTAAATTTATATAAACACACTATATGATCAAAAGTATCCAGTACTTGAATGTTTTGCTTCTCCTGCAGATAATTAAAAAAAAATAGTATGTTAGACCATCTTTTGCTACATTAATAAGTTTCCACTTTTTTGGGAAGACTGTCCATTAGTTTTTGTAATGATAAAATTTATATTGCACATCGTTTTTGATAAAGAATATAGTTGGCACTGTTACCTAAATTAGTCACTGTGGCCTAGATCACAAATGACATTCTTATACATCCTGCAAGTGTTCTATGGGAATCAGACCTAACAAGCCAGGAACAGGCCAGTCCACTTTCTGTACACTCATGTCAGTAAACCACCTCTGTACAGACTGTACAGTATGAGCAGGAGCAAGACCCTGTTGAATTAGGAATAGGTCCACTCTAAACTATTGCCACTTAGTAGGCAGCATGAAACTGTCCAAAATTTCAAGAAAGTTTCTTGCTCGAGGATCAAAGGGTCCAGCCAAGACATTAAAGCAAGCCCAAAAGCATTATAGCTCTATCCTCAAATTTAACTATTTGTAAAACAAAGTCAATTAAAATGTATTTACCATGCAGTCTCCACACTCAGATTCTACTTTCAGATTGCTGATAGTATACTTTGTTTAGTCACTCAAATTACATGATGCCATTGCTGAAGGATCCATTGATGTCAACGTTTGCACCACTGTAAGTATTGCTTGGCATTGGTAATACTAATGTTATGCTTATAAGCAGCAGTTCTGTCATGAAAAACAAGATTTTGAACTTCGTAATGAATTATTATTGAATGTCATGCTTGATGTTGCATTTCAAAACATCTTGCAATTCCTCATGTTTTTTTTTGGGGGGGGAAGGCATATCCATGCAATTGCTTTTCATAAATTGGGAGCTAGAGGCTCAGTATCGCTGACACAGTCCTCTGCAGTGAAAGGTTTTCTGATATTTTTGATTATGCTGTGTATTTATATATTTTGCATGAAGATGGCGAATGTTAGTTCCATAAAGTTGTAATGATAAGTTCCTTATTTTTGTAAACAATATGAAAATATTTAAGATTAGTTCTCCTTTTTGTTGAAATGAAATATGATTAGTAATTGACATTAAATTATTGTAGCTGAAATTTCTGACTTTAAATTTTATGATGCCATGATTTTTAGTTTGAATGATCCGTGATTTAATGTTTTTTTTTTTTTTTTTTACAATAATAGAGAAATTGCTAGTAGAAAATACAGTATAACTTGTTTTTGATATATTTATAAAATATAATTAGTCTGTAGAAAAAAAATTATGTATTTTTTTACACAATGGTGTTTTCATATTTTTTAATTCCTAAAAAAATTATGGCAAATTTTTATTTTTATGTACTATTTTATTCAACAATAGTAAATTCAAAATGCTTCACTCAAAAATATGCTAAGTTTCAATTTGTATGTAATGCTTTAATAAGAATGGAAGCCTTTTAACTTAATTATTTTTTATTCAAATGAAGTTATTAATATTTAAAAAGGCATAATAAATATAATAAATCATAATAAAAATTAATTCAACCAATCTTTGCAGCAGTTTTGAGCAAAATGTATAATTGAAATAACAAAATTTATAATGAAATAATATATGCACTACAAAAAGGTATTTTAGCATTTGTTCCAAATATGCAAAAGTTAATGAAAGAAAATAACCTTTTATTGAGATGGATGTGCTTGTTTTTTGCTGCATGAAAAATTTAACTTTTGTGCAAAATTTGTCATTGTTTCATGTAAAACATCAACATTTTTAGTGTTAAACAGTTTTGGTATTAATTAATAAGTGCTAAAACTAAAAAAGTTGTTTCACGCAACTATGCAGAGCTGGAAGGCAGATGAATATTTAATGCCATTTTAGAAATTGTGGGAAATTCAGCTGTAATTCTAATCCAGAATTCAATCAAGAATTTCTGTGAAAACTCAAGCTTTAAGTTTGAGTATCACTTGCTATATAAAGCTGATAGCTCAGCTATATATAGCAAGTGATTACTATTATTAATAAGAGTAAAAAATGGTTTTTGAACCCAAAATATTTTTTTTTGAAATGTAATATATAAAGTTAAAGATAAAGAATAGGTTGTGACTAATATTTCTTTAAATTTATGTATCTGAATTAAAGTTTTAGGGCTCTAGTATTTTGCTTTGTAGTCCCATTAGGCATCAAGATCCACACTTTAAGTAGTGCTGTTCTAAAGCATTTTAAAGCTAAAAGTTGACAGCATATTGTAGGTTTAAATCTTGATGCCACTAAATATCCATCATGTAGTAGGGGCTGATGCACATTATATCAGTCAAGGCCAAAAGTCCTTCCATGTCGTGGAAGTTAGGATGGGGTGTGCCAGTTCCTCATCACTTGACCGAGGCTCAAAATTACGAAATCTGTTGTCTATAGGCCTCATGTTGCTTCTAGTACGACATTAATAAAGCCAACCAACCATCTAAAGCACTTTTCTCCTTTGCAATTTCATGCATTAAATTAAAATTGCATGTGAAACTATATTTTAATATTGGTATCTCGATTCTAGTTATTAAACAAAATAAATCACTAATTTTGTGAAGCTTAGTTATTCTTTTGTTTAATTTATTTTAAGTCAATATTAGTTTGCTGTTTATTAGTATACTAAGCAATATATCTTTTTTGTTTAACCTGTTTGCCAATTATGTTTTAAATTAGAATTATTTATGTTTTGAAAATACTGCTATTTTATTTGTGTACTAATATTAATAATGTAAATAAATGGCAAATATTACTACTAAATTTTTTTGTTTCTGAAAGGTGATTTTCTACTTATTAAAATGCATTGTACTTTGTGGATAGGTCTTTTTCATGAAACTATTCTGTTCAACTACCTTGATTTGAGTACGCAAGAAATTGATTGAAATGTACCCAAAACAACAAGAAATTAGTTACTTTCCTTAAAAAATTGTACAGTTAAGAATTAAATTCTAATTTAGTAATCAAGTTTTTTTTTTTTCATGAAGAAATGTTGTCTTATTTTCCCCTCAAAATTATAATTATTTTAATAACATTTAGTCGGTTTAATAAATACCACCAAAATATACTTAGGTATTTTGAATCTTTGTATACTCATGAAACTGAATATAATCTCAATGCCTATTTTAAATCATTAGTTACATAGAATGTTTTTTTTTTTTTTCATTTTTACATTCGTAACTTAAATTTGATACATACAAATTTTAAAATTCATTGTATAATTATTTTTAAAATTTGTCCATGAGTATATCATTAATATAGCATATAGATCTTTAATTTATTTTCATTATTAATTTTGATTGAAATAAAAAAATTAATCTATAGATTTATAAAGTATTTGTTCTTTTATGTGGTAGAAAATTGAATTATTTAATAAAACTTTAGGATTAATTTCAAGTTTTTGCATTTCAGAAAAATTGTATTTTTTTTTGAAAGAATTTTTATTCATATTTTAACATTGCAGTTTTATGCTATTAATATTTTAAGATTGCTATTTAAAGAATAAATTAATTACTTATAAATGAGATGTATTATTCTGCATATGTGTGTGCTTTTTCCTTCTGATCTAAACTGCTTTAAGTTAGAAAAAAAAATTTGAACAAAAACATAATGTAAAAACTGATTATGCTTTAAAATGTTCATTTCATTAAAGATTTTCTTTATTTTTATACTAACTTTTTGATGCAGTTGAATTTTGCTTTATTTTTAATATCTTTTTCTGGTATACTTCTGAGCTCTTTATATATATATATATATATATATATATATATATATATATATATATATATATATATATATAATCTGAATGCTAAGTAATATTTCGCAAAATTTTAGTTTGCTTTGTTAATTAAACATTTAAATTATTTTGTTTCTTTTTAGGGTTTGTGTCAGTTGAAACTGTTAAACCAATATAATTTGAATGAAGCATATTTTTATGAAAGAAAACCTGGAATGCAGTGGTACAGATAATATTAAGGACAGTAACTGCATTTTTTAATTGTTAGAAATGTTATTGTGAGAAATTGTAATTTTTGTGAGAATTTTAGAAATATTATTGGAGAATTTTTTCATACATTGAAAAATTTCAAGTGTTATACTTTACATTCATATTATTAAAATGTGTGTAACTTGTGATATATGCAAATAACTTTATTATATGCAAAGTGAAAATTTATATCTTGTATGATACTTTATATGTGATTTTAAAAAAATCTACTTTTCAATCCCTGGATATCAGAATATATATGTGCCTAACAGAACCTTATTTTATTTTTAACCATATTTATTTCTGTATTAAAAATTACAATTTTTTCTTAAAGTATTGAAATATATATTACATCATAATTGAAAGGAAATTGGACCATAATTTTTGTTTCATCATATCCTTTCTAATGTATTATTAGTTTTTTATTTTTAATTATCCCATAAAATTAGTTTAAATGGTTGTGAACATTTGCCATATAAGAGTTATGGAGCTATGTAGATTCACATTAAAAATATTGATGATATGCAAGAAACATTTTTTAATTAAGTTAAATTTACCTCTAAATCTCCACTATTTATTCTTCATTTTAAATCAATTTCGGGTGTGCAACTTGTATTAATGTCTTATGAGAGGTATTTTAAAGATATTGGTATTTCAATAAATCATTCATGAGTCTTTTAATGTATAGGTTGTGATATATCTATGGTAGAACTGATTATTAATTTAAATATAACATTGCAATGTTTTAAATGGTATTAATCAGTATAGAAAAAATTATTTGTACACTACACATATTTTTAAATGAAAGGAAATATTATGATATGATTTTTTTTAATATTAGTAATTAAGTCATGTTAAGAGAAACCAACTTTTTGACTGTATACAATTTTTATCATTTTAAAATATTAGAATTATTTTAACTTATGAATTTTTCGAAAATACTATTCCAAATTCTTTCTGCATAGCAGTGTTGTAAAAGGATGGAAAATCAGAAAAAAAAATAACTAAGCAGTCTAAAATTATTGATTTTATTAAATCTTATTGACTTTTTGTAATAAAATTTTTGTTGCAATTGTTATAAAATCTAATATAATCCCCCCCCCCCCATTAGCAATCAGCATGTATTTGAAGGAATTCAGACTTAACTGTAAATAGTTGTTTAAAGTACAATTTTAGCTTAAATTTATTTTTCACTGTTAATTTAATTGTGGTATTTTTGCTGTGAGTATATTTAAATTATTTATACTTGCTCGTAGAATATTAAAGATTTTTGCATGTTCCATTTTTACTACTGTTCAGTAACATTTTTATTTAAAAAGGGAGTAATTTTTGATCTTATTTGAAAATTTTCTTTGAAAAAATAATAATTTTCTGTTTAATGTGCTAATGATTAATAAAAAGGAATTAAAAAACATAACATTTTCTTAGATGAAACAATAATTTAACTTTGCACTATTATTGTATAACTCCAGATTAGAACAGCATAAAATGTGTGTATTTGATAAGAATGTCTTTCAAAAACAAAATGGAAAATACAAATATACATATATATGTATAAATATATATATTTTCTCCAACTGATCATTTTGTTACATATCTCAAAATCAGTTAAAATAGGTCTTTTTTTGCCTTAAAATAAACAAATTTTAGATTCAAAATAAATGAATATTATAGTCAATTTCGTAATGTATTTTTGCCAATCATTTTAAAAATATTATTTTGTATTAATATCTTGGAAACTTTGGCATAATTTCAAATTTTTATGAATATGCTTCTTAATTGAAGATTAGGAACTTTTTCAGCTTCTCTTCAAATATTTCGTAAATAGCTTTACATAATTACATGCTTACTTTTATAAATTCATTTTATCACTTTTAATCTTTTTTTTTTTAACCTTTTCATAACGATGAGTTTATGAATTTAAGAAATTGTTTCAAAGTTTTTGAATTTGTGTTCTTCCTGGTGATTATTGCTGGAGAGGCTAGACCATTTTTATAAAGGCTTTTCTCTTTGGCTAGTCACCAGGATATGCTAATCTATTTAATTCTTCTTGATTAAAATAATTTTCTCTTATTCTGTTATTCAACATGCTTTTTAATTACCCAGCTTAAAGTTACTTTTTTTTTTTTTTAAATAAAGCTGCATTTTTTTTTTTAAATAAATTGTACTTGCATATTATATTTGCACATTTATTTTATTACTGCACACTCTTAATATTTTGGAAAATCTTGTATTTTAAAAATTATCTCTCCTTTTTTTAAAAAAAAAAAAGTTATACAATAAGAAAGATAATAAAAACTTTATTATTACATATCTAGATGTACCTGTAAACATTTAGAAATTTATAAATTCTTAAACCAAAACTTATTGTAACAGGGTCAGAGATAATTATTTTATATGTGCTAATAGATTTTAATGAAAACTTTTGATTATGACTACACAAGTAAAATTTTATGAGGAAGGATTTGCTGAATTAAAAAAATTCTGTGTACTTTTAAAAATCAGTTGGCAAAAACAAGCTTAAGAAAAATAATATTTTATTTCTTTTTTTTCATCTGATTCTATCTCTTAAAAACATGTGCAAATTTTTATTTCAAAAAGAAGTTATCAATACTGAGTTATTTTTTCTTATTTTTTTATTCGAAATAAATTATAAATTGTTTTCTATTTTGCCACATTTGTTATTTATTTTGTTGTTGAAATATTGCAATTCTATGCTGTTAAAATGCATAAAAAATTTATTGCTTAACTGCGCCTCCCTTTATATATTTATCTATGAGTTTTAGCAATCATTTCTGGAAAAATATACTTTTAGATTTTATGGGAATATTAATCAAATATGTAAAAAATTCATCTGTAAATAGAGAAAATAAATTAAATAATAACTTTTGACCCTAGATTATACATATTTATATTCTCATTCGAAATTATTTTCTTTAATTCCTATTTTTTAACAACTTAAGAAATTTTGGATATGAATGTTTCTTATACTTGTCGAGGAAATTATTGAAAATTTTAAAAGGGAAAAAAATTATTTAACGTGAATGAAGGTGAAAGTAATGCAGGTGAAAGTATTTTTTCGATTTCTATTTAATTTTATTACATGATCTCAAAAAAATTATTGCAATACGGAATTTTTTTTAAAAAAAACTTGAATATAAATGACATGTTATTTTTTGCTTTAAAATTGATTGCATGAAAGCCAAAAAGGTTACATAAAATTACATGATTTCAGTTTTATATATTAGAATTCTTACATTAAAACTTTTTTTTTACTTAAATTTTTTTTTTATTGTTCATTATTCAGTCATCTGCTATTTATGAATTAGCATAACTATGTGTTACCTATTAACTATTTAGTCAAAATTAGTACATTCTGTTGAATGGGAAAATACAACATTTTCCACCAAACGCTACTGTTTTAAAAAGCGATTTCCAGGTCATAAGATACAAACAAGCTTATTAAAACATAAATTTGCAAAGCAGTGACCGATCCTAAATGAAACCGTATTAGTTCAGCATTTAAACATGCATGGATGACTTTGTTTAGTCTTCATCGTTCTAAAGCGATAGGAAGAAAAAAAAAAGAACAATAAAAATCGTCAGTCACAATGATGATCGTCGGTTCTAATAATCAACGGAGCCCATCCTTTGCGTGTTGTTCTTTTTGATTCGAAGCTGAATTAAAAGAATGACACCTACATTCCACCATTATTGTTAGACTCTTTAATATAAATTGAAAGGAAAAATGAATTATAGAAGGGCAGGAATAAGGTTCGTTTCCGGTATTCTTTCGGTGATTTTTTTTTTGTTTGCGCGTTTAATGCTTGTGAGTGAAATGTTGGTAGACAATAAGGTTGAGTGTTGTTCTTATTGTTTGAGCTATACAGGATATATTTATTTTAGTGAGTGCGTGTGACATCCGAATTCGTGATTTGCGCTCCGGATATTTATAGAAATGAGAAAGAAAAAAATGACATTTTGCTTCGAATGTTTTATCGAAATAATAATTCAAAAGTTTTGAGATTAAAGTAAAACATAAATAAATATATTTTTAGACACACACATCACTCTGTTTTTATCTGTGTGAATCTGATCATTATCTATACTCGATCTAAATATAGAAAATTTGAGAAAGAGGGTTAAAGCAACTTATAGTTTTGCTATTGTGATGACAGCAAAAATTAGAGTTCAAAATTTGAACTTATAATGTTCCTGATTTATAATAAAAAATAAGTATTGAAATGACGATAAAAAAAATAGCCTTAAAAAACACGTTGTCATGGGAGCGTATGTCGCTTGGAAAAGAATTTCGCTTTTAAATTTGTATAGGATTTTTTTTCCAGAAAATTGTATAGAAAACTAGACTCTTCCTTGTATCTACTGCACAAAAAAATTTAAAATATATTGATAGAATTTTCCTATTTTAAAATGAAAATTTTTTGCCGTATGGTATAAAATGTTTTTTTTAAACTATTCTTAAGTATGAATAACAAGTTTTTTTTCCCTCGAAGCAAGAGAAAGATTTTTATGTATCTTTAATATCAAATATATGATACAAATCGAAAAGTATTTCTTTAAATTATTAAAAAGTGATAATGCCTTAGAGAGAAATGTAAAATTTTTCTTTTCTTTAGCCTAGAATTTTTTAGCAATATTTTTTCCGGTATTAATAAATCGATATCAGGGAAGAAAACAGAATTAAAAAAAAAAAAACCACTAAAGTTTTCTAGCAGAATGCCAATCCCTACATTAAATATTTCATATACAAGGATCTGGTAAAAGATACATGAACAACATTAAGTATTAAAATATTTGATATAAAAAATAAGTTAACAGTTATCAGACTGAAGTATAAGAAATCCAAAGCGTATGTTAACAATTTTTAAATAAGAATACAAGTAAATTTATCCCCCCCCCTTATCAAATTAGACACAACACAAAATTTGTTCCTAAAGAAAAAAAATAATAAAATCTGAAATTTGACCCGGTGACTGGAGTGGTAGTTACAGCTGTTTTACACAATGCGCGTGTAAGTCTCTGGGTAAACATCAAAGGAGATAAATACAGTAAAATAGCAAGTATCTTTGTTTGTAGAAATTTATATATATATATATATATATATATATATGCCGTTTATCAAACTTTAATCAAAGTTACGTTGAAGAAAAGTTCTTATTTCGCAATCGCATTCTAGTTCAAACTAATGTTACCTATGAATCTTGGGTTAAAATATATAGTCGGTAAATTTGACTTTTATGAAGGAACTAATTGATTCGTTTGTTAAAAAGATGCAAAAATAAATGTTGTTTTGAGATGGGATAAAATGCTATTAAAGCTATAATTTTTGCACAACTTACAAGCATCAAAAAACAGCTTGAATTAAAGTAATAACGTGCTCACCCCCCTTCTGTAGTTAGAAAATTAAAAAAAAAAACACACACACACAATAGAGGTTAAAGAGATTTTTTTTTCTTAGTAAACTTTTACTCGAAAATATCCCTCTCTCCTCATTCACACTATAGCTCTGGAAGGAAAAAAATTAATATAAGAGAAGGATTGGAATTGATATTTAAGACAAAATTTTACTATTCTTAACTTTATTTACTTCTTCTTTAGAAGAAGTGAGTGAATCAAGATTCGAATATATAAACAAAAAATACTGAAGGGAATGCAATTTAAGTAACGCGAAGAAATTGAAATTTTAAAGTGATTAGGTAAATTCGTTGAAATTTTACGGTTGCTTTTGTACTGGATGAATATGGCTTTGAATATGAAACATTTAAATAATCCCCCATGCTTATGCATTTATAACTTGTAGCTTCTTTGATATTCCATATTTTTGAAAGAGATTTTAATTTATATGCAACAGTATAAGGATAATTTCTGATATCTTTAGAAACTCTTAACCTAGAAATATAATTAGAGAATCATTTTGGCGATAAAAGTGTTCAGTTTTTGTTAATATCAAATATTGTTGCAATAAATATTTAAAAAAAAACCCAGTTATTCATAATTTTATCACAATTATGAATTAAATTTATTTTATTTATTTGCTATGTTTCAAAAATTACTTGAAATTTAAATTAATCCAGTTTTTATGCAGTTGTATCTAAATAAATCGGTTTTAGTTTGAATCTTGAATTTTTTAACTTATTGCTACGCAACCTTGTTTGTTTAGTTTCAGTATAATCAGAAACGAAAAATTGAAACTTATGTAATTAAACATTAGTTTCAAATTAATACCAATAGAAGTCAAGTGACAATAATAATCAAATTATATAAATACTACCTATTATTAAATTTATTAATTTCAGAAAAAAAGAATTCCTCAATTTGCTTAAATATTTTAGTTCTATATAATTTTCCACATTTAATTCTAGAGAAAATAAAACTTAATTTTCGTAGAAAACGATATAAAAGTTTTCTTTCAAGTTCTTGTAAAAATCTATCTACAAGTTCTAGGTCCGAATTACCAGCAAGTATCCTAATTATTTCATTTTGCGAACAAATAAACTTTATAAATTACTGTTTCCACCAGTTGTTAACATTGCTTCATCATTTTATGTCATTCAAATTTCGCACCATAGCCGAAAACTAAAGCTAATTTTCATGCACATTAAACGTGCAAATTATTTATTATTATTTGAATAAAATTCAAACTATAATATACTGCAGATTAAACCTGTCGGATAAACAACACAAAAAATGAGTCTAGACTAAAGAAAAATGTGTTCTTAATTTCTAAAGAAGAGTAGTCATTAATTATAATGAGTTTAATTAGGTGTTGCATTAATCATTATTTAAGCAGTATTTCTCAACGTAGCCTGTTTTTAAAACTGAAGGAAGTGATTAAAACTGGAAATTCCTCTTGGTTGACTTAGAAAATAAATTAGTCAGTTATACTGAGTTTATGATGGGTTGATTATTAAGAACCCTGATCCATTGTATGTTCTTTGTATATTACAAATGTATTTATTGTACAATTGAATTCGAGTTTCTTGCTCGGTTCCTAGAATTCTGCATTGAACAATTGTAAAAAACGTGGATAGTTCGAACTTTATTTAGGATAATTCGAATTATATATATATATATATATATGTGTGTGTGTGTGTGTGTGTGTGTGTTACGAAAATTTAGGGGAATTAAAGTTTTAGATGATTTTTATTAGAGTTCTTTAATACCGGCATTGGTTTTCAATCATAACCGCAGGTTTTTAGTTTAGATTCTTGCGTCGAGTTTAAAACGAAACTTTACTTTATTCCCTCTGTTATACCAAGTTTAATTACGTGTCGGAATTTGATAAGCTTACGCACTACTCCTGTCATGTAGATGTTTTTAAGAGGCGCAGATTCTCGGGTATGTGTTCATCCCAATAACGTGCATTTCAATGTGTCCCTTCTTGTTTCGCCGGAAAAAATTATTAAGTGTTGCAATAGAGTAACGAATTGTGAAATTTCACGAGAAACTTAGAAAAACCGCTACAGAAACAATAATTTATTGAAAGAAGTGTATGGCGATGAATGTTTATCGTTTGAATGTGTTTTTGAGTGGTTTAAGCGTTTTCTAGATGTCTGAGAAGACGTCGAAGGTTATTCACGCCCGGGTCACCCTTTCATATTAAAAACGGATGGCAATATCGAAAAAATCGGTAATCTGATTCAATCTGATCGTCGGTTAAGTATTCGAGCAATTGTTTAGACTGTAGGAATTAGCAACGAATACGTACGGCAAATTTTACATAATTCTAACGTGCAAAAAGTAGCGGGGGGCTAAAATACTCATGTTTGAGCAACAAGAAGTTCGAAATGCCAATCAATGCACTTGAAGAGCCTATCTTCACTGATAGTTAAAATAAGCTCGAATGAACAAATCAAAATTCAAAGCAATGCTGATTTTTTTCTTCTCTTGATATTAATGGGATTATGTGCCTTCACTAGGTTTCTGAAGGTTAAACCGTTAATTAACATTACTACCTTTACGTTCTTGCTGAATCCCATGAAAGAAGAACTAGTGTTAGAGCGTCCACTTTATTCGCCGGATCTTATGCCATGCGACTTTTATCTATTTCCTAAGGTGAAATCTGCATTAAAAGAAACAAGATTCGAGTCCGTTGAAGCTAAGAAATAAGAAAGCGACACTTGTCCTGAAGGAGCTGACAGTAGAGGACTTCCAGCATTGTTTCGAACAATGGAAGATTCGCGTGGAGCGTTGTAGGGATAGAAGAGGGGTGTATGTTGAAGATGATAACATGTATGAAATCAAAACAAAGGGTTTTACAGCGTCAGTCTCGTTATTTAATAGCCACAACTCATATATATATATATATATATATATATATATATATATATAACACATCAAATCAATAACTCCAGGACTAACATTGAAACAACATTTTTTTTGCACATTTTTTTTTTTTTATTCAACATAACACCTTTTGTTAATCACCAACACAGGGTGATACAATCGTTCAACTTTTCAAATCTTTTTTTTTTTTTTTTTTTTTTTCAAAATTTTTTTCTTCTTTCTTTTCTTTTTTCTTTTTTTTCTCATAAAATCTTGTTGCGAGTAAATGGCATGATAAACAACTTTCTGAATCATCGACTCGGTGCTGTTTTGTTCTACATCAAGCAATGCGGCACTTACTTGGAAAAACCTTTTCATGCTCAATTTTCATGAAGGGATAATTATTACACTTCCATATGATATCTCTGTTGTCAGCCAATCTCACGGGCTTCACTTTACGATCTTTCGACATAATTTTTGTCACTTCCTCCACATTTTCGATTAACGGCTTCCACAGGTCTACGAGCGCGTCATTTGTGTCGGTACGACCACGTTTTAAACTCGGCAAACCACCGACCGATCGTTGCTTTTTTGATGGACAGAGTCGGGTAACATTTTTTTCAATCCATTGTTTCGCGGCGTTTTGCAGTAAAAAACAATGTTTTATCAGAACCACAAAACTCAGTTTTTTTTTCCATTTTTTAAAACAGGCCTAAAACGACTTTACTCAACCTCAAATAACTCAGCTGTTTTGGTCGATCGACTTAAAATTTTGACACGTTCAGCAAAAGGTTAATTACTCTCTAGAAGACCTGGTTACTGGTTTACTACAGGCACTATCTCGGGTTAGTCTCAGGGTTGTTAGTTGATGTGTTACTCATATATATATATATATATGTGTGTGTGTGTGTGTGTGTGTGAGAAGAGCAGTAGTGGCGAATGTGAATTAGAAGTGAAGAGGGGGGCAAAAAAATGGTAGACATCAAAAAGTAGCGGGGTGTATAAGAGGGTAAAGACATACACACATGAACACTTCTCATGCACCACAAATATGAAATTTTTTTGTACTTTCCGGCAGATTTGAGACTAGAGGTGAAGAGTTGATGGACTATTACCCCACTTTTACTGTGATTTAGTTTTAGTATTACGTCGAAATTGTTTTTATTTTTTATTTTGAGATTAATACTACACTATACAACATGCATCTCATCATAGGAACAATATCACGATTGTATTACAATTGAATAAAAGTATTTCGAGAAATCAAATAAAAAAAAAGTTTAATTTCAGTAAAAAGTATAATTTATTATTATTTTTTTTTAAATCATCAAACATCAAAAAATGACAATCTGTCAAAACCCAACTAGTGCTGCACTGCTTTACGAAACAATCGAGCCGCGATGCAAGGCATTGCAATTTGTGCATATTTCTCCCTAAGTTTTTTAGTATTTAAAAAAAAAAAAAATCACAGGAGAGGTAATTAAGTGATAAGACAACAGGGTTTATTCAAATGTTTAGTTCATTATTCCTAGATTTCGGCGGCTTAAATTGAATAATTTAGGAGATACCCCCCCCCCCTCCTTTCTATTCCTTAAAATAATAAAAATAACTCTTAATAAAAACACTTACAAAAATCAACTTATTATCTGCCTGAGCAGCATGCATATATATATATATATATATATAATAAAATAACTTTTATACATTTCTGTCTGCTTTAAACTTTCTTTTATTTGCAATAATTTTCGTTTATCCTTGCTTAAAAGCTCAATGTTAACTTTTTGAATAATTTTTTTCTTTAATGACATTTTTTTGAAGTGAGTAAAATACTATTCAGTTGGTACTCGAATACCATTTGATCGTCGTCGAAGTAGCCAGGGTACCCGAATGATCAAAGCATTGAGGCAATATTTCAGTGGAGCCGCATGTTCGAGTCTTAATTCCTCTAAACCCGTCGTGTAGAGGGACTGATTCGGTTAGACCTTTCGAGACACAAAGCCAACATATTGTTGTGGCATGGCTAAAGGAGATGTCAGCCTAAGTGTCGACCTACATCGATTCAAAATTACGAATTGTATTTTTAAGCCTTGAGTTTGGCAGAAATAGGCAATCGGAAAAATGTTTAATAAAAATTCGACGGTTTAAATTTTTATTTGTTCTGCTAGCGTTATGAATTGTATGTTATAGATGTTATCAATGAGTAATGAGTAAACAGATTTGTTTATTAAAAACAAATCGAGTTTGGTTCACCTAAAATTCCTGAAGTGTTCGCACACACGAGTTCAAATATGGTTAGATCCTGTTTTAATGCGCTTTTTGGTAATGCGATTTTTTTTTAACGATAAATCGCTGAACTGGTAAACTTTATTTCGCTTACCGTTATCCTCGTAACTTCTTGTTTTGAGCGATTTTGAAAATCTCGCTGAACCAGGATTTTACTTTCAAATGTTAATAAAATTCTCAACGTACTAGATCTGTCAAGAAAGTAAAGGGTTGGCTCAAGGAAGGACACTTAGTAACTATTTAGGACAAATTAATTATTTGTTTCTTTCAATATATTTCCCATTGGCATTCCCATATCGAACCATTCTTATTTTCCATTTATCAAAAGCACATTAGAGTCCATTTTCTAATAACTGTTTTTAATAGACGTGATTTTTAGTCTTAACAGCTTCCAGACTCGAAAAGAGTTTCTTTTCACACAGGTTTTATTTTTTGGAATATGAAAAAGTCACAGATTGCTTGCTATGCAGTCAGAAAGTAACTGGGTTTCTGGGAATATGAAAAAGTCATAGCATTTTGGAATCTTCTCCATATCCCGTAGGTTCCAGATTTGCAATCCGTTTTTTAAACAAAAACTTCTTCCTGGAGGGAAATGTGTTCGAAAGAGTTCTGTATGCAAAGAAATTGGGAAAATAAGGGTTGTCAGGAGTAACGATATGCTCAGCAACCACAAAACTACAAAAACGCTATATATGGAGAAATAAAAAAAAAAAAAAAAAGGGAGCGGCCAGGCGCGTACTGCATCTAAGCCGAAATACAGAAATATAAACAGTAATATTATGAAAAGTCTCCACTTTAAATTTTTCTATGATTTAACGATGTGATTATGATAATTAATGGTGCAAATACATATTCAACTGATAAATAAATCATGTAAATTAAATATTTATTTTTATATTTTGGCTTAAAGGCATTAATGTAATAATCATGATTATAATAGTTAATTACAGTATATAATTAAAACCGCATGAAACATGTAGCTAATTATGATATAAATTATTTATTTTTAAATGTAAAAAGATTGAAAAACTCTCCATGAATATTTCAAGAACAATTTAACACAAGAAATATATTAATTTTATGATTTCCGACCCATTGTATTTATGATCTGTTCTAGAAAAGTGATATTATCCACTATATTCAAATGAGCACATTTCGAAGAGAGTAATGAAGTTTTCAGATTGATTGAGAATGTTTATTAACGTCTCCCTTAAAAGAAACTCGGGATTATTGATAACGAACCTCGTAACTCTCGTGATTTTCGTAAATGACAGTTCGACAAATGTCCCCAGTCAAGTGACAAGAAAGGCACTTGATCTAGTACCTCTCTCTCCTAACTTCTGTCCCATCTAAACGTGAGGACTTAAAGCCCAAATAGATTTAACTAACTTCAGTACCTGTATCCGATGCGTCTTTAGTGAACCAGGACTGTAATAATGTCAATCACGCACTCAAAGCCATCGCCATTCTACTGTAATGGTAGACATCATGATCAAAAGTATTGGAAAAATAATGAGAAATTCATATTAAAATTGCAATTAATTCCAAACTTTCTTTGAACGTCCATTTATCACCAACACCCAATATGACCATCTCCACGACATCTATCCTGAAAATCGAGGCATCACCCATAACCAAACACTAACAATTAAAATAAAAAATCACTGATTCTTCTCAGAATTATTTCACAATAAAAAAAACATCTGCAGATTTCCCCCCCCCCCCATCGCTGTTTTATATTTCATCGATTCTTCATACGAGGGTAAGCAGGGGGAGGGGGAGGCTACCACGAAATATCGTGATTAACAACCCTGGCAGAGATAAATATCCTAGAGGAGGAGTTGTGCCTCAAAGCGAACAAATAATGAAGAGTAATTTCGTTAAAGGTGCAAGCCGGATACGAGGCCTGATACAATCGCGCGCGCCGACACATTAGCACCCTGGTCCGTCGGACCGGACCGGCACCGTAGGAGGTCCGGCTAAGGTCCCTGACCCTGGACTGCCTCCTGGAAAGCATCATCAATACATGCTTCTTTTATTATAACGCGCGCTTGTCTTTTGATTCGGGCTTGAAGGCGGCCTTGTAATAAAAATGTACGGTATTGGATTGTAGCAATTAAAGTGGTGTAAAGGGTTGCTGGATTTGGCGATTAATCTTTTTTAATGTGAGATGCGTGATATATTTTAATGCCTTAGAATGGTTATGTGAATCCGTTTTTTTTTTCCCTGTGTTGTTATTATGAATATTGAGCTTGTTTAGAACTGTTTTTTTTTTTTTTTATTAAATTTATTTTTAGCTCTGAAAATATTCACACGAAACTTTTCAAAGTTTTCAAAAGTCATGAAATAAAAAGTAATTGATCATGTTTTTTTAAAAACAATTTCTGAGGAAAAAAAAACAATTTAATCCAATTAAATATTATTTTAAGAAAATTGTATTCTCTGTCAAGAAAGCATATGCTTTTTACATGTCTTACAAGACGGGATAAATGTATGTCATTGAACACCGACTGCCAAGGAATATTCCACACATTTCTAAGAACTTAAAAAATTCTTTAACTACTCCCAAAATTAAAAAAAAAAAAAAAAAAAAAACCACCACTTTTTTAAATATATTAAACTCTAGCTGTGAAAAATGTCATGATAAAATGTTTTCACATTTACGATGCTGTTATTTATTTGTTTATTTTATGGAATCTATAGCAACAAAGGTTATTATCCCCCTTAAAATATTCCTGACGATGTTGGTGTGAATACTATATTTTATTTGACGAATGGTAAATAAAAAATGGAAGGGAGGATTTAAAAGCGGAAATTTGTAAGAGAATATATTCTCTTTTTGTAAAATTTGTAACCTTAATATATTCTAGAAAATGATGAGACATACATAAAATTACAATTTCAAGAACATGACACAAAGAAACTATTAATTTAAATTCTAGGATCAATTTGATTTTTTTGCATCAAAATTTATGAAGTTATTCCAATGTCCATAATTTGACTAATTTTTTATTCATATTGTTTATAAAATGAACGGTATACAATGAAATTTTTATATTTAAATCAATGTGATTTTTTTAATCTACCATTATTACAATAAAAAAAAATTTAAAAAGGGAGGGGAAGCAATGTGTGCCATATTTTTCACATTATCCTGAAAAATAATTAATGATTGGGTGATACATTAATATGAATAAAAAAATAGAAAGAAAAAGACTTGTGTATCAAATCCTAATTTGCATTTCACTTTCGTTACTTATAAGTGTTTAAAATAATTTTATTAATTTTTTTGACTTTTTTAAAATATTCAGTGACTTCCATATTTTATTGAAGACAAAATCAATAATCAGGATCAACTGCCTACTACTCTATAATAAATAAAGTAGGTATAAAAAAATTTCAAAGTTGTTATTTAAATATTATTATTCATACCATGGTAATTTATATTTAAATACCCTTTAGAGTTAAAAATCTATTGGATTTTCTGTTAAGAACTTTTATAAAAAGACCAATGGTTTTTTTTACTTATCCTAAAAATATTCATTGAAAAATAAAAATAAAAAATGTAAAATAATAAAATAAATTACAAGTATAAGTGAAATCAATAAAACTAGTTCGTAAAAAATTGTAACTGTAATATATATAAAGGAAGAGCTTTAAATTGTTATTTTATCTTTTTATTTTTATAAACCCTGGCAACGTTACTGATTTTGTTAAAAACATGCTAAAAGTCGACTCTTCTACAATAAGCCTGTTGCGATAGAAGGGGGAAATATACACACATCCCGTCTCATTTAGGGTTCTTTAAAATTATTAAATTAAACTCATTTATATTAATTATTGTAATTGGAAATCTTGTCCTGAAGAAAAATTGAAGCATTAAATATTCGAAATAAAAATAAAATATGTATATAGAGATATTTTTTATCTTGATTTAATTTTGCTTAAAACTTATATGTTCTTAGACATTTTTAGATAAATTAATTTAGACATATTTTTTCAAATATTAAGTCATACATCATATTTTTTGTACGCTTTCTTTTCTCTCTCTTATTTTCTATGTAATCGTATTCTAGTGACAAGTAATAAAAAAGGGTTAAAAAAAGTCTGCATTTTAAATCACGTTTTCCAAATGTGCAAACGATAATTTAAAGCGATTCCGAAACGAAGACGAGGGAAAAAAAGAATGTTTTATTAATAATAAACAAAATTTTTTATAGCTTTTTACGAATTGCTTAAAAAGAGATTCGGAGATTTATTACTAATTTGAACAAATTAACGTCAAATCAAAGCGTACTTACCGAAAAGCAAATACTTTTTTTCCCCATCTTTTTCCATATTTATTATTTTTTTCCCCTGGCTCGTATCAATTTGCCTTTTTCATGTTTCAATTCTAATTAATTCTTAACACTTTTGTAAGTATTCTTTCGCAAAGCTTTTAAAAAACTTAAATGTCACTCTAGCAATTAATATACAAATATTTTATTACTTTATTCTAATACTTAATCTCTATTTACGAAAAGCGACCCTTTTTTTTCCCCTAAAGAAGTGCTAATTTTTGCGTTAATTGGGCTTTTAAAGTAATGAGTTGAGGAAGAGCGGTGTTTTATAATTAAGAAATAGATTTAACGAAGAAAAAAATGCGTCTAGATTTGTAACTCTCAACTCGAGCTTTTGATTGTCATCGTAAGCAGTGACATCTATCGTCGAAAGTGGTAAATGGACGTGATCAAGTACGTGATAAATTTTATAAGATCGCTCTATTGTCAAGGGACCAAGTATCTTTTTTACTCCTTTGTATTTGGAAAAAAAAATATTTTTTCATCATATTGTTTTTTATTTTTGATAATAACATAAAAAGTTAATGAACATGTTAATTTTTCAATAATTTTTTAAAAAATCTTTTTTTTGTGTGAAATGCTATTTATATTTGGCTTGCTAATTCTAAATTTAAAACCAGTTAATAATATAGAAAAAACAATTTTTTTGAGCAAAGTTTGTTTTTTTGAAATTTTTTTATGAATCAGTGTTACAAGTATTGCTTATTTTATTCTCAAAATTGCATTTATAAATCAATCTCTTTAGCAATGTGTTTTATGAAATAAGCATTTCAATTAACTTCTTACACAAAAAAAGATTTAACACGTAGAAAAAAGTACATGGACATTAATAACATAAATGATGCATTATTTTTAAGAAGAAAAAATTTGTCAACATTTTTTTATAATAATATTTTTTAGTTATTTAATAATAAATTCTGAGCAAATAAATTCAAAAACTACTTCAATGCCCCTTTTTTAAAATTTACACTTGTTAATTTTAAGAAAAATTATTTTTGTACTTTTTATTCTGATTTAAAATAATAAAACAACTTGGAATTTTATATGATGAGCAATTAAACAGAGAGAGAGAGAGAAAAAGAAGTTACAAGAATATTAATTTTTCCATGTATAATATTAATTTTTTTAAAGCAATTTGTTTTACTAGTTTGAAAAATTTGAAATAATTATTTAAAAAATCTGGAGGTGCAGTCAATTTTTTCTCGAAGTAAAGACCAAAAGTCACACACATTTTTTTTTTTTTTTTTTTTGACAAATTGCAATTAATTTAATTTCCTCCTAGAATGTTAATTCTGCTCTACTTACATTCTCCAGTATTGAATTGCATTGTTATTAAAAACATTGTTAATTATAAGGCTTTATTGCGTTTTGAAATTGTATTCTTGCTAATATATCGGAACAAAACAACATGCAAAGTTAAGTTTACAGGAAATTTGAAGTTTTACCAGGAATTTTCTGTAAGTTCTACGTAGTTAAAATTTTACATCGCTAATTAAGAGAACATTTTATTTAAAAAATTGATATTTAAATTATAGCCAATATCATAGGATGTAAAATTCTCTCTAATTAGAATAAAATCGAATTATATGCTCTCTGTTGAGTCCAAAACAATTTGGTACTAAGGACGGTCTAATAGTTTGAGTGAGAATACATTATTCCAAAAACTGTAACATTTATAACTCTGCAAGGAATGAATAACTTAAAAGGTTGTTATATATTGAGAATAAATGTAAGATTACGAATCAAATGCCAGTATTTCAATGTAAAAATTTAAAACAAGCATGTTTGAGCTTAAAACTATATGATATCGAAAAGAGATTAAGGTAATTTCGAAAAAGGGAAAAAGATATATTTCAATAGTTGATTTTATAATGGGGTTCTCTTGCGTATTTCCTTTCGTTTAACCCTTGAAGAATTTCGTATGACGTTATTTGATTTGAGAATTTCATCCAGTTAATGAACAACGACTTTTGAAAATTAAATTAGAAATATGAAGTGTAATGAATGATGGTTTACATAGCATTTTATAAACTTCGAAGAATTTAATAATAAGTTAGTGTTGACAGAGAGAATAAAATCGGAAAATTTCAAAGCCGTAGTTAGATGTGGACTTAAGCTGAAAAGAATTAAGAGATAGGATTATATAATAGTTCGAATTACAGATCCGTGAACGGAATAGGACTCGGGCACTGCTTTCGAGATCTATTATTGACTTTGATTCGATAAATCAGTAACATCTTAATAGCTTTTTCAGTAATATTAGTCTTTAGTTTCGGACGGGTGGAAGGACAGGATCCACAGATGTTAAAATAAACATATTGTGTTTTGATTATTCTAAGATTCAAATAATCCAAATTAAGTTCCTACATTATTTGACTGTTTTTTACTGATTGAAATTAATCATTGTGTGATGGAACAAATTACGGATAGAAATGCCATCCGGATGTTACAACTTAATTTAAAACAGTATGACGAAATGTATAATTAAGGGTTGTTAAGATTGATTTGTAAGTAGGGATGTATGTAATTAAAATATAATGTTCGCTGTGCTCACGAGCTTCGAAATCAGTAGTGCACAGGCTCATGTCTTCATTTAGTACAGCAACAGCCCAGTGTTGATCAACCGCGTCAAGAAGGGCTCTTCGTCTGTCTCGCTCTCAGATAAGCGAATCCATTCCATTGAAGGAAGAACGCAGAACATTATTAATAGGAGTATGAATTTTCCTGCTATTTGGAGGTGTTTTTTTTAATCCTTTAATAATCTGTTGAGATTAGCAACAGGTTGCATTCTAGCATAGACGACAACGCGTATTTAACATTGTAACATGGCAACCCACTAATTGAAAACGCTATTTTATATATAATGAATATTACTTTTATATATAAAAAAAAAAAGACGAATGATACACTACTGGCTATTAAAATTGTAACACCAGGAAAGAATGATCTGACGAACGACAAAATCACATGAAAGGAAGATGTTAGGATGTATAAATGTTATGTTATGTTATGTTAGGATGTATGGATGTTAGGATGTAGTATTTCAGTGCGTTTATACGACATCTGAAGCACTGTATAAAAGAAAAGTTGTGTAGTGAATTTCTCATTCAGGAAGCGCTTTGTAAGGTCTGAGTTTTTCTCAGAATATCGTGTTATGTCTCAAATAAGAAGTGCTTACCAGCAAGTGTCAGAATTCGAGAGAATCAGAATCGTTGCCTATCGAGAATGTGGATTATCATTCCGTAATATTGCTCACCGCACTGATCGAAATACAGCAATTATCATGCGAATATGGAATCAGTACGTTGCTGAGGGTCATTCTGAATGGCATGCAGGATTACCACATCCTCCCATGATTAACGCCTAAGAGGACAAATATATTGAGAGATCGACCCTGCAAAACCGTACAAGTCATGGACCATTAGTCAGGAAATGGGCATGTTTTCAGCATGTCCAGTATCCGCTCGTAAGGTGTGATGACATTTGCAGCAGCGTGGACTGTCAGCACGGTGACCATTATTTCAGCTTCTCTTGATAATGCAATATAGAGAGAGATAGCGACTCTGGTGCACCGAACAACAAAGATGAGATACAGGAGTGGGGCAATGTCATTTTTTCAGAAGAGACCCGGTTCTGCATGCTGCATTCTGATGGCTGTATACGTGCCTAGAGGCTTCAAGAAGACCGCTCGTCGCCTGCTTGCATTCGATATCGATATCGCCCGGCACCTGGTGTGATGGTTTGAGCAACCATTGGGTGCACGACACTCACTTCTCTAATTCAGATCGATGGTAATTTGAACGCGGAATGGTACATTTCTGACATCTTATGAACAGTGGTTGTGCCCTATCTTCGAGACCTGCCAAATACCATCTTCCAGCAAGATAATGAAAGACCACATGTTGCACATGTTCTAACCTTCCTCGATACATAGAGTTTTCAATTGTTGGTCTGGCCTGTTCGGTCTCCAGATCTGTCACCCATTGAAAACGTCTTGTCATAGGTTGTTTAGAGACTGGCCTACCACAACTCTCCAGCTAATATGGTTGATGAAGAATGGCATAGATTTGAAGAAGCACGGAATGAGTTGCCCGTTTCTGTCATCCAAGCCCAGTTCGCCTCTCTGCCTAACCTGGTAAGGACCGTTTTAGCTGTCTGATGTGACAGTTGTTTCTACTAATTTCGTACCCATTTACCCGCGCCGCCGGATTGCTTGCAAATTTAATCATTTTGTCTTCGTGCCGTACTGTTTGTGTACAATAAATGTCTTTTTTGTATTTGCTTTCCTTCATAGTCTTACAATTTTAATGGCCAGCATTCTACCGGGTGGTTATAATTAAAGTTACACTATTCAGAGGCCTGTAGATTCTGTTCTGCTTATCGGAATTTGATGAAACTTGGAATATATGTTATATGAACCATTGGAAAAAGATTTCTGCAATAAGAAATAGTACACATTTTGACCACCAGGTGGCTTTTATCGAATATTCCTTATGCAAATCCGTAAAATCTCTATATAAACTTGCAGTCATAGCCAGAGAATCATTCAGCATGCGTTTGTCATTGTTAATCATGCAATTACAAAAGAAAAAAAAAGATCGAGCTTTACTGGTAAAAGCATTTTATCAGAACGACAGCGACCATTTAGCTGCTCTGCATGAATATCGTCGTTTAAAGAATCTGCGAAAAGGCTCCATATTGAGGATTGGTTTGAGGAAGATAATCATGAAATTTGAAGAGACTGGAGATTTGGGTGTGCTGCCCGGAAGTGGACGGAAACCGGTTGGGACTGAAACTGTCGAAGAAGTCGCTTCTGCTGTGGTTGAAAGAGCCTCCAGTTCCATCTATTCTTCAGCAAGTGGTCGATCAGTGTCACGCGAGTCAGATAGTCAACAGTAGGAAAAATTCTGCGATACATTTTAAAATGGTATCTGTATAAGATCCACGTGACGCAAACGCTGATACTTCAAGATCACAAAACTCGCCTTGAATTTGCTTGACGATTTTTGGCGATAATGGAAATTGATGACGAGTGGCAGTGGAAAAGTCTATGGTCAAATTAAACACACTTTTATTGAGATGGAGCTGTGAATAGTTAAAATTGGCGCATATGGGGTACACCTCCTAATGTCCTGCATCTACAACCACTGCATCCTGTTAACGTGACTACTTGGTATGGATTTACTGCTGAGTTTTTCCTCGGTCCTTTTTTTCTTTGAAACTCTCACTCCACAAGGTCCTAAAAGATGCTCAGTCACGAGTACACGGTACAGTGAACTCCTTCAACAGCAAGTCATTCCTGCTTTACAGGAACGACAATGCTTGCAAACCACTATCTTTATGCAAGATGGAACAACTCCTCACATTGGGCGCCAAGTCAAAACACTGCTTAGTGCTAACTTGAGGAATAATTGTGTAATATTTAGACATTTTCCGGATGCATGCCTTTCTCGTTCACTCGACTTAAATCCCTGTGATTTCTGGTTGTGGGGATTTCTAAAATACCGTGTTTATAGAGGAGGAATCAGGACTTTACCTGATTTAAAGGCTAGCACCATGTGGCTGAAACCCCTCGTGAGTTGCTTCGCGCTACCATTGAAAACACTATATTGCGCTTTCAACACGTTATTGATGTCAATGAAGCACATATTGAGCATATTCTGTAATTGAATAAATGTTAACGATTATAACTTATTTTTTGTCCTTCTTTGGGCACCACATTTTCTCCTAGAGGTCAAAATTTGAACTATTTCTTATTGCAGAAACCTTTTCCCCATGCTCCATATACCATATATTCCATCAAAATCCGATTAGCAGAACGGGTTCCACAGGCCTCTGAATAGTGTAATTTTGATTATAACCACCCGGTACATGACATGGCTGATTTTATTTGTTAATTAGCCTAAAAGATAGAAACAATACAAGGGCTATTGGTGACTGCCCTCTCAATTTTCGAGCCCCAGTCAAGTGACGTGGATGACCCCTTAACTGGCACGCTATCCTCCTAACTTACGCAACATTCTGTCGTGAGGACTTAGTGCCAAAACAGATTTAGGGTGCAACAGCAGTGGCATCAGAACTCGAACTAACACCCCGAGTGAAAAAACGCTGACCACTAGCTCACGACCATGATCTCTTGACATCCCAACTGCACGACATGGTTGAAGCCAAAGTTCTTTTCGTAATGATCGATTTATATCATTGAAATCGAACTTATGGAATATTGTTATTGTTGCAAGCTAAATTAGACTGTGATTCGCAAATTTTCATTCTATAGGATGTGGATTTAATGAGAGTTAAATGCCAAATTAAACTTCGTCTTTGTCGCCTGACTGTTAAGACCTTCAAGGAAATAGGAAGAGCCTGAGAAAGGACGGCTGTTTTCTGCCAAGTGACAAAAACAAGTATAGAGAAAACTGCGAAGGAAGAAATTTTTTTCATATATGTGTGATCAATAAGCGTTGAAAAATATTAAAAAATAAATTATGAGTTCAAAATATTTTTCTATTTTCATAGTTTGCAAGAAAATAGTACATTTGGAGATTTTTGGAATTTGAATTGATTAAAATTCCAATTCCTTGCAGCCAAAATGAACGTGATTTGGAAAATTAAATGATGATAAGAAGTGTAATAAACTGAATAGGGATAATGTCATATAAGCGAAATAGAAATGAAAGAAATAAGAACGGAAACAGATGATAAAGAGAAGCTGATAGATATTGGTGAATAAATTGAAGTGAATTATTCTAATTAACTGTTTGTAGTAAAATTTGCTGGAAGTGACCCCTGGTTAAAGTAAAATGAGATGAATGTGCTAACACATCAATCAATAACTCCCGAGACTAACATTGAAAACAACATTTTTTTTGCAAAAATTTTTTTTATTCATCAACGTAACACCTTTTGTTAATCACCTTTTAGGGTGATACAATCGTTCCAACGCTTTTCCAAATCTTTTTTTCTTTTTTTTTTCGCAAGAAATCTTTTTTGTTGCGAGTAAATAGCGAAAAACAGCTTTCTGAATAATCGACTCGTTGCTGTTTTTGTTCCATCGAAAGCAATCGCGGCACCCACTTGGAAAAAACCTTTTTCACTTCACTTCAAAAAACCTTTTTCAGTAAATACACTTCCATATGATATCTGTGTCATCTCAGCAATCTCACGGAGCTTCACTTTACGATCTTTCATTATAATTTTTGTCACTTCACTCACATTTTTCGGTGTAACGGCTTCCACAGGTCTACCCGAGCGTTCCGCGTCATTTGTGTCGGTACGACCACGTTTAAACTCGGCAAACCACCGACAAATCGTTGCTTTTGATGGACAAGAGTCCGGGTAACATTTTTCAATCCATTGTTTCGCTTGCACGGTGTTTTTACCCATTAAAAAACAATGTTTTATCAGAACACGAAACTCGGTTTTTTCCATTTTTTAAACAAACTACAAAACGACTTTACTCCAACCTCGATAACTCAGCTGTTTCTGGTCCGATCGACTTAAAATTTTGACACGTTTCAAGCAAAGGTTAGTATTCTAGAAAGTCCTGGTTACTGGTTTACTACGAGCGCCATCTCTGGGTTAGTCTCGGGAGTTATTGATTGATGTGTTATATTCAAGGAGAATCTCACTTGTTGAGAGGAAGTTGGTAAGATAAGACTATAATGCCTTATTAACCCTTTGTTGTTTAGCTTAGATAAAAGAACACCTTAAGGGACATCACTGACGCTTTGACGACGAGGCTATTAGAGCCTTGTGTGGACAACAACCACCGAAATCTTCTCTGATGCGTTGGCCCTACTAGTCAAGCGTAGAAGGAGAGGCACTATATTAGAATGTGAATAGCGCATTACATAGAGGATACAAGTGGGTTTCAGATGTAATAAGAATTGTGAAAATCGAGTAGCAAATATAGCATTTATGGTCATGAAGGTATTTTTTTTTCTTCAATCAAGCCTCGTATACGCATAAGAGAAACGCAACAATTATTATTAGTCACCTAAAGAGCTACTGTTTTAGTTGGACAACTTTTGGGAGTACCAGATCACTTTTCAATTTTTTATCGTTTGCTTAAATTTTAATTACATTTAGAGGAAAAAAAATTAATAATGTATCTTTTACTTTAATTTTAATTACATGTAGCTGATATAATATTCAATTTAATAATGTATCGTTTCCTTTAATTTTAATATCGGAAAAGTTTACTATTGTCCATTTCTCGATATTTCATCGTTTACTTTCATTCTTATATTTAATTGAGTAATTTAATAATAATTATAAAGAAAGTGCACCTTGGGTGGCTAAATCTGTTCTTTGCAAAACTTTGCATAGAACTGTTTTACGATTATATTAATACATTACGTCAGTAATTGATGTTCTATTATCAATTTGATGCAATATAAAAATTCGTGCTTAACACCTTAGAGACGGCATGTGCTATCGACGGTGCACGATGTAAATTACTATTATTATTTTCATTTTTAGCTGCACTTAGTTCCGGTCGGATCTTTTGCTTAATTCAGTGTTAGTTTACTTCTGAATTTTTCTTTAGGTCGTTGAAAAACTCTGAAATCCTACGTGAATTTAAAGCTCTGCTTGTAAAAATTCAAAACACGTGTTCGATATCTAGTAATCTAGTCTAAACCTGTAAACCTGTCCAAACCAAAAGACTTTGGGCCCCTTTGGAAACGCATTTTTTCCTGCTGGCTGCATTATATATTTGTGTGTGATGAATTCGATGTATCACTGTTTTAGTTTTGGTTCTATTAACGCTAATTCAAACTCTCAGGTCAAAAACTATTACTACTTTCATCTCTTGAGTGTTGAGAAGCGAAGAGCCCATTGGAGAAATCAAGTACATTCTGCTATAAAAAAAAGGGAAATAATATTTTTACTGAATATAACACATTTCAATGCAGGTTAAGTATAAGTAAATGCAGGATAGTTTTTAGATTTATATTTCAAAAGAAATATAATTTTAAAAACTATCCTGCATTTACAGCACAACGCTGGTGCTTAGATATATTAGGCTTGCTCCAGACTGACTGGCTGTTGAAAGACTAATTTTCCTATGATCCACACGCGTCGCATTCTTTTTCTGCATCTAATAATGCCCAACCGCGCTCTTCAGTAGGTTTGTTGGTTAGGTACACATTGTGTATCAACCCTCACGAAAGACGGTTCGCGTACTTTTTAAAATGAGCTCAACTTTATTGATGCTTCAGAATTATATTACAGAAGAAAAATGCGACAATAGTTGAATCAATATGCACTCGTGGCGGTACATTCTTTGGTAATTTTAAATTCAATTAAAGCTTAAATATTTATTCAGATGAGGCAGCTCTGCTGGTCGCATGCGGCCTGTGCAATGTCTAGGTCTGATCTAGTCCTTTGTTGATATAAAAGAAATTTTTTGTTGCATCATACTGGTTTCAGCATTTATAAATACAGCTAAATGGAAGTAGATGGAAATTTGACAGAATATTTATTGAGACTTTTTTAAGGGCTATTTTATTAATTGAAATGCATCTATGACTGATGAGTTTCACATAATTTCTGAATTCATGATTTATTGTGCTTGTATTTATGAAATTCGTAATTTATGTTGGAAAACATACAGATTGTTCTAAGAAACAACAAAGTTCTCTCGAATTTTCAAAGAAAAACATCTTTTTTTTTTTAAAACCATTAAAAGCTAATGGCTCTTTTGTTACAATCTGTTACGTTCCGTTAAAAAATTTTCACCGTATATTCCAAAGGATATAAAGCATTTTTTTAAAAATAAAAATAAAAAATTCCATAAAACTTGATTTAGAAATGAAAACCCGAAAAGTAAGTCATTCAATGGCGTGCGCTTGCTTGAATAGCAGTCCGTAACATACGATTTTCTAGAATCCAAGAAAATCTGTATTTTATTCGCCAAAAAAGCAATTTCTAAATAGGATCTTCTCGTATCAGCTGGTTGTCTGATTAATTCGGAACCCATTATTCTTTCCTCTGTTTAGTCTAAGAAATGCTGAAATGGAAGAATCGGAAATGTATTTAAAAAAACGCCAAAAGAAATATTCCAGGCGAGACGTTTTAGATACAAGCCTCTAGTCTAAGCAGTTAACATCCATAATGCAAGAACAGTTTTTCCGTACGCAGAATGTTTTAAGCCAAGTTGGCGGCACCATTGACTATTCAGGAGTTGGTTGTTACTCCGACGAACTGTGATGTATTGGCAAGAATTGAAGGGTTACTTTTGATGCTTGGCGAAAAGAAGACCTTTTGCATTGTCGCCACATCTCGATTGTCGATTATTGACGATTGAAAACATCGTTGGCGAATTGAGAAGTTAATTTTTTTTTAAAAAAAAATTAAATTGTTAAATTATGGAAATCAATCGTTCGAATTACACATAATACATAAAAAACGAATATCGAGTTTCCTTAAGGTATCCGTACACCTTTAAAACGTCATTTTTGTCAAAATTTTTAATTTTCTAATTTTAATGCCAGTTTAAAATATATTTTTTTTCTTTCTAATAGTGTTTGAATTTTGCTTATACCTTATTTAGGACTTAAGTTACAGGGATTTGAATTTTACTCGGTAGCTAATTTTTAATTGCATTTGAAAGTTTGTTTTAGATTTTTCTCAAAATGAATTTTCTCGACATATTCACGAATGGCAACGTAGATATCAGAAAAAGTTATGAACCAAATTAATTTAAATTTTGTAAGTATCTTCCCTATATAGTTTTTAAGAACCCTTACTACTTTCATGGTTGTAAAATTAATATTTTTGTAACAAATGTGTAAATCATGAATTGTTATAACTTTTTTTCTGATTTTTCATTGTTATTTGACTCGAAACACAATAAAAATTATAGTAATATGATTTTCATCTTGAAAGTAGCACCAGCCCCGAAAAATGTTATGATGAATAAGATAAAGTTTATAGAATAAAGATATTTTTGTTTACTTTTGAGTTATAAGCGTCATTCTGGTAATCAATTTATGTACTATTTTCACCATGTTTTCCACTAAAAAAATTTTTTTGAATTAAAAGCAGATTATTAAATATGTTTTTCATAGTTTTATGTTATATTTTAGCATTAAAAACATTTTGAAAGGAAATATCAATGTATTTCAAAAATTTTCTCCGAAGGTGTACGGATACTTTAAAAGTAAAGAAAATCAACATGCGCCACACATTTTTACCACATTCTTTTCTTTCTTTTTAGAAATACATTATGAGAAATTGTAAGAATTTAAATAAAATAAAAGGTAGAGGTTTTGCAGCAAAAAAATCAGTAAAATTCTATCTTTCAGCAAATGAAAAATTATAAGAGACTTTGCAATTCTAAAATTACTGGATTGAGATATGTACAACTCTAAAATTTTAGGAAGCGTCGTTCTATATTTCTAATATTATAAGAGAAGGGGTGTTCTATAATACTAAAATCATATAAGAAACTTTCGAAAATTCTAAAATCATACGAAGAAGTGTTTCACAATTACAGAGAAAAATGTTTCATGATTCTAAATTTGTACGAAGGATAACAATTACAGGGAGTAAAGTTTAATCGAGGTTAGTAAATTTATTTCTGGAAACTATTCTTTTAAAACTTCAAATCGTATATATTTTTCTTTATAAGGCGAGATACATGCTTAGATGCTGTAAAACTGTAAAGGTAAGATATATCGCAAAAAGGTAGACAAGTTCTTTTGCAGTTAGGGAACGATTATAAGAAACATTTTACAACTCAAACCTTATTGGAAGAAGCGGTCTGCAAATCTAAAATATCAGGAAGCATATTTTTAAAATTCTAAAATTATAGGAAAATGAATGTTCCACAATTATATATTTGTAGGATTGATTGATTTCATTAACGTCGCACTAAAAGAAAATCGAGGCAATTGGTGACGGTCCTCGCAATTTTGAGCCTCGGCCATGTCACGAGGATAACACCTGAGCTGGCGTCTTCCTCTTCTAACTTCCATACCACGCCAACAATAGGGGTTTGAGACTCGATAGTTTTAACGTGTATCTGCCCCACTACACGGCGGGTTTTCAGGGGCATCAAGGCTCGAACCGACTCGATGAAAACCTCCGGTTGCGAATCCGCGACCACTAGGCTAGTGTTCACCTAAATTTGTAAGAAGAAGCGATTAGTGAAAATTGTTATTTAATTTATTTTTGGAAACTATTTCCTTAAATCTCAAATCGTATTTTTTTAGAAACAAATTATTGCTTAGGTGTTATAAGAGTTTAACTAAAATAAGGTATGTCACAAAAAGGTTGATATTATATACTCCGTTCTGAAAAAAAAAGAATGTTTACAAGAAAAATATATTCTACAATAATAAAATTACTGGATGGAGCGTTCGACAATTTTAGAATTTCGATAAGTATCGTTCTACAATTCTAAACTCACAGGAAGGGGTGTTCCACAATTATAGGAATAAGAACTAAATCGAAATTGTGGGTAAATTAATTTTTTGGGAAACTGTATCCATAAAATATTTTTAAAAAACACCTCTTCTTAATCACACCATAAAAATTATAGTGGCATTTTAATTAACCACAAATAAAAAAAAACTGAACAGATTTTTATTTTCAATTATCATCAAAATAAAACCACGCGAGGTTCGACAGTTAAGTAACGAACGATGATATCTCCCTCTCTTAATTTCCATTCCGCGCGATTAAGCTGAACTTGTTCCATTAATCCACACGATGGTCTTGGGAAGATCTGAGTTTCGATTTGGTTGATTAATTGATTTTGATTGATTGTTTATTATCGTCTGACAAAGAAGTAACACCAGAGCTATTTTCGACGGACCTCGTAATTTTGAGCCTCGATTAAGGGATGAGAACGACACCTGAACTAGAACTTTTCTATCCAAACTTCCACACCATGCAAAAGAGGGGGAGGGGGGCACAGAAGCTCGACAAATTTAACGTGTCTCAGCCCTGATCGACTGCGGATCTTCAATGGCTCCCGGGCTCGAGCTTTCGGACTCGACTGAAATAGCGCCAGCCGTTAGTTCGCGACCATGACTTCTGGGCTACCGCCACCACATCAATTTAACTGAACTGCGATTTAGTAGAATTGGAAAACCTAAAAGAGTGAGAAGGAAAGAGGGTGCGAGGATTTAACTAGTGTTTAAATCTAAATCAGGAATCGCCGTTTTTCAAAGTGAAGTCACAAAGCATCGACTGCTGTTAAAGTAAAGCTAGGGCATACGGAGTAAATATGCGGTGACTGTCTACAACGACGGCAGAAATAAAACGCCTTAACTCAACTAGAAATTCCTTTTCAGCTCAATTGTCTAAGATGTCAACAAAAAGATCGGATGAGTTTTTTTCGTATCCAAAAATGGGAGTTCGAATCGCTATCATCACTCAAGGTCAACCGACTAAGGAACAAAAAACGCCTCCCCATCCCCAAGAAGCAGAAAACATCAAAACTCCGAAAATACAACTGTTCTGAACTCAATTTTAGTTTCTTTTCCAAACAAATCTCAGAAGAAAGAAACTGGAAGAAATAGAGTCGAATGATCACGGTACAAAATCATAATGAAGCAGTTACAATAAAATGGAAGTGATTTTAATTTGACGTTAAATAGTCCAAATAATTTATTTAGCACTTAAATAAAACAACATTTTATTACTATGATGTTTTAATAGTTCTGATACCATTTGTTCAAACATCTGAATAAATAGGGTTCATCGTCTTACAGAAAAGGTAGTTATTAATAATTAAATATACTGCAAATAGAGTCCAAACTGAGAATAAAACCAAATTGATAAAATAGTAAGTTGATCAAGGAAATATTTCAGAATAGAAAATTATCTCCTAATTTTTTTAATATACAGGGCTATAACCATTTTTTCCATTCTTTTTATATATCTAAAGTCAAACAATAGAAAAGAGGAATAGTCACTGGTAGTTCACGAATACAAGACCAGAACCCAACATAGATCCTCACATTACAATTAATTAGATCTCATCTCGTCACATTGTTTTGAGAGGAAACTCGAAGAATGAGATGCCAGCCTAGCAGCAGTCATATTCGTTATTTCACCAATGCTCAGAGCAACAAGATGTAATGAAAATACAACGCATTAAGTGTTTACATACATACATAGTTACATTACATTACATTATATTACACACACACACACACACACACACGCACACACACACACACACACACACACACACACACACACACACACACACACACACACACACACACACACACACACATGTATATATATACAAATAAAACACTGTAAACAAAGTAAAATCAACAAAAGAAAATATACAAACTTAACTATGAGAGAAAAAAAACATTACATACTGTAGATAAATTTCCAAATGCGAGTAAATAAAACGAAAAAAATTATCTTAGAATGTATCGAAACTATCAATAGAAGAGAAAAAGAAAATGAAACATCCAAATATTAAAGAAAAGCCCCCGCCCCCCCTCAAAAAAAAAGAATATGATATAATTATGTTGCAACAGGCTGCAGACTGTTAGAAGCTAGGTTATTCCAGAGCTAATGGTCATACTGTCTCCATCAATAAAAAAAAAAAAAAAAAAACCCGTTATTATACCAAAGATACAATTGAACAGAAATCAACAAAAATCTAACTTTTCTATAAAATCATTTAAAAAGAAAATGAGCTAGAATCCCAGAGAAATTCTGAAAGATATGTTATATCAGACAAATAAAGAAACAAGATTATTGTACAAAAAAACCCAAAATAATAAATATATAAAATAATCAAGAAAATTTACTTGAGAAAATCATAAAGTGGATTCAATAAGAAAACATAGATGACTATATTCCCACGCTTAGAGCGAAATGATTAGTCAAAACACAGTCGCCACCTTCTGCCAAATAGTTTCAGAACTGTATGAATACCAGAAAATATTTGCAAATATTTCAAATTCCTTATAAGACTAAATAAAAAAAAATTATGAATTTAAAAAAAAAACCATTTGCCCCCCCCCCCGGCGGGGGGGGGGATGTGACTAATACTGTACAATAGATATGTGGCGCCTTTCAATCTTTGCAGCCGATAGAAGAAGAAGAGATGAGAAGAAGAGTAAATTCAAGTCTTTCTGCTGTGTAAGAAGCTCTAGAGATTTTAGAAACTAGAACGGTTAAAATCGTTTATTCTTATTCTCACTTCTTTCTTTGAGCTAGTCAAGTCGTCAACTGAGAATTATTTGTTAATTTTAATTCCTTTTAAATGTTTTTTTTTTGTTAGTAAATTTTTGTCTTTAAGATGTCCATTTACTGTTCTCTAAATCTTTCTGACATAACCTGTATTTAGCTAGATTACTTCCACAATGGCTATAGCTACATTTGAGAACTTGAAGTTCATCGGGTGAAGGAATCTGAACCTTTTAATATTGAGTTATATTGGATAAAGGCAGAAAAGTTTGCAGGTGTTTCAAAACTAATGAGCAAAAATTTAAGAGGTGATACAAAACATCTACAGAAGCAATTTTTACCATAAAATACACGAGCGGAGAACAAGTAGTGACGGCTCTAGATGGCGCTGTAATGGAAAACATAAAGCGCGAGTTTTCTTACACACCGTCATTTTTACAGAGAATTTATGGATGCATAGCTTTTTCTGATTACTGTACCTCGCCATACTTCCTCAAATCCATGGTAGAAATGACGATGCGTAAGAAAACTTACGCTTTGTGTTTTCCATTACAGCGCCGTCTAGAAGTTCACAACTTGCTCTCTGCTTTGCACTGCGTGGTAAAAACTGCATGTTTAGATGTTTTCTATCACTCCTTAATTTTTTTTCATGACTTTCGAAACACCCTGTAGAGACTAACAATACTAAAAATACTTAAGATCTAATTTGATCAGCAAAAAACTATTCATCTACAGAACTTTGATTTGACACGCTCTTACATACCCTTAAAACATGCTGAACGGGGGCAATAACTGAGATGGATAGAGATTCTTTCTTTATTTGAAAGAGGAATTTTAGGAAGCATATTTGATGGAACTAAATACGATAATTATTGGAGGAGAAGAACTAACTCGGATATTTGCAAACAATTTAGGGGAGGACTCTTAATGAGATTGGTTGACAATCGAGCCACTAAAAATATCTTCTTGCCTATACTATCTGATTCATGAAAAAGAGAAAGATAAAAACTTAGGTGGATTGACTGCCTGGAAAAAGACTTGAAAACTATTAAAGTGAGAAACTGGAAGATCTTAGCCAGGGACTGGACGGCATGGAATGTAATTCTGAGGTAGGCAGGGCCCATCCGGGGCTGTCGCGCCAGTAAAGAAGCTAAAAATAAATTACATAACTGTAGCAAAAGAAAATTTAAATATATTTAAAAATAAAAATAAACACTAGCAATTAAAAAAATCAATTATTATGCATAGTGGTCTGGAAAATTTAAACATTGCTATTATCTATAAAGTAAAAAAAAAAAAAAAGATATTAAAGTCTGAAAAGGAAATAAAGTAATTTAAGGTACTGATAAAGCCTTGTCAGCTCCTTGTCCATATATATATATACCCAACTCTTTTTTTTTACACGATAGATACGTTCCTTAGAAAACCGTGCATGAAAAATTCGTGTTAAAAATATATGCGACATATGGTAAATTAGGGGATATGTTCCACAACTTTACAAAATCGTGTAAGATGAAAACACTCTAAATACTTTCCCAAAAAACCATGCAAAAAAAGTAATAGTGAAATACATATTACATACTTTTAAAACAAAAATAATTCATCTTTATTACAAAAAAAAATTAAAAATAGTTTACAGTGAAAATTCAGTCAATAGGTACATGCAGCACATAAAAATTCTGATGATTTTTGTACTTCGAAACTTCCACTTTTGACACATGCTGCCAAACTTAATTTCCAACAAGCGCTTAAGGTCAATTGGCGCATCTGTTTGATGGCAAAAGAAGCATGTGTAATACAATCCATAGTCTCGTAAACTTTCTCCATCTTTCCACAACAGTCAAATTTCTTTTTTCCACTGAGTCTAAAATACATTTAAACGTTTGCTTTATGTAGTACATTTTAAATGTTGCTATAATACTCTGATCGAGTGGTTGAATCAACGAGGAGGTATTAGGCGATAAAAACAGCATACATTCTTACCATTAGGTTGCGAATTTGGACCTGGCACAACTAAAGACTGTCACGCAATCTAATGGGAGATGATTCGACCCGATTTCCTGTTTCCAAATTTCCTCTGTAGGCTTTATTTAAAAGTTCGGCAAGTAAGGGTTCAATTGTTCAGTGAGTAACTTGATTACGATAGATCCTTTTGAGCATAACTAAATTAATATAGATATCCAAAAATAATATTTTCTTACTGAGCGAACCACACGCGCTTAGTTATTAAATTCAGGTGCATTAAAAGAGCAACTCTTCAAGTTTTTTAGTAAATTAAGCAATCCAATACGAACTGCCTTAGTATTCTATCAGATTTCCAAACTTTAAACGATCTCTTGCAAATTGCTTATTTGTAATTCGGTAGTTAAATCTACTTTCTACAAAAGCATGCTGTTTCAATTAATATATGGTGTAAACTTTTTGTTGGTAGACAATCGATTCATTGAAGCGCCAAGCAAAGATTTCAATGGTGTTCAGTCTGAGGATCAGAGAGACCAGGCATTGGGGCCTGCTTTCCAAATCAAAGTTCAAACATAGGAAAAGTGTTATATGTACAACTTCTTATGTCTTCATATATTTCAGAGAAACATTTTGCAGTGGAGCGAAGTTATGTGTGATGTAATTGCTTACTAATGTCATACTAAGAAGCAACATGAGGGCTATTGATGACGGAACTTATGATATTGAGCTTTGGTCAAATGACGAGGATGTCACCTGCTTCTTCAAGCTTCCATACTACGCCTGCGGCTGGACTTGGGACCTCGACGAAAATTAACGTGCACCAGTTTCGCCACATGGAGAGTCTATCAAGGTTCGAACGTACAACTCCTCGAAAACAACACTGGCCGCGAGTCAGTGACCATGATCACTGGCTACTGTAGTGGAAATACTGGCTATTACAGTGCAGTTCTTACTACTTCTATTTAGAACTATTAATTTGGGTAAACACACCATATACCAAAAACCACTGAAGGGTTAGAATGTGCGAATATTATAAAATTGGTCGACAGGTACTCGACTTTGCATAATATGTCGTAAAAAAAATCAATATTCATCATTAGCTGATAAATAAGTTCTTGATAGACAATTTATATTAAATCATTAATACTTCTTTTATATGTGAATTAGTTTTTAATTCTGTTATAACGTAAAATTATTATTTTTTTCAGAACCTTAAGAAAGGCTTACCTGAATTATGTAAGCAACTTATCACTTGATATGTGCATTTTTAAAATATTATATTAAAATATGTGTCGAACATTAATAGTAGAAAAGTTACAAAAATAACGTCTCATGTTAAAATGAAACAATATATGTATACCTCTTTTCTGATTTTCTATTTTTCAATTCAAAATTTTAAAAAATGACCTTATACCCTAACAGTACTCTCTTACCCTTACAATAAAAACTATATTTTTATTCTACTAAAGTTAGAACATTTAATACAGAGAAATTAGCTTACCTGTAAATTTAGTCCCCCTTTGGTGCCACAAAATTTAAGAAAACCAAAAGCAATAGCTAAATTGGCGATATCACGCCAATTCTGACTTCCGAATTCAATTGCAGATGGCCGCGGATTTATCCAAAGGAAAATGTTTTCAATTTCGAACATCGTTTACGTCCGCGCGTTATTTTTTTGCAACTCTTTCCTCCTCCCCATCCTCTTTCCGATTAAGCAGTTCGCGAAAGGAAATCAAAACATCCATCTGTGCACCAAAAAAAAGAGGTTTTTTTTCGGACCCTTTACCACTGGTATTTCGTAGCCCGCGCTTTCACATGTTTTGCGAATTCTATTAGAAGCTGCATCTCTTATACATGACAGCTGCTTCAATGGAGAACACTTGTGTTGAAAGATAAAGTAAAAGTCTTGAAATTTTAGGCGGGAAATATGTCTTCGAATACGTATGAAGAACTATATTTAGCATCTCCAATCCAAACATATTGTAGAAATTATTCTAAAACACACAAACACATACATTTCCTGTGGTAAAGAATAAGTGTCATTGAAACCGCTTGTAGTAATGTTTTTGCACATCTTTTTTATTTACTTTTTTTTTATATTTTTGGTCGTTAAAGAGGCTTAGAAAGTTAAGCCTCACGTGTCAGATTTTTCGTGTGACAGTTGTGTTCTTAAAAATGGCAACAAAAATCTGTGGAATGGATGAGGTTTTTAAAAACATTTTGTTCGGATAAAAATGAAGTATGATATACTTTTTGTGTTCCATATAATGGTTTACTTTCAGCTTTCTGGTGAAAGATTGATGAAACCTATACAACATGTTTCTAGTCGTTTTAGGATTATATAACCTAACATACTCGTATCAATTTTTTTTTTTTTTTTTTGACTTTTTGCTTAAACTATTTTAAAACGTTTTTTAAATTCACAACAATGCATCTTTTATATTTTCCTCTTTAGGTTAAGACAGACAATTTTGTCTTACACACATATATCAAACATTGAAACTTGAAATTATTGCTGAATTGATTATTAAGTCGCACTTATAAGCAATACGAGAGTAATTGGAAATCAAAATGTTGAACTTCTTTAGTGACATCCGGGTTCAATTCCATGACTTGTCGGAAAGAGTACCTCTATGAATTAGCAACCATGATAATTAGGCTACTGCGGTCACAAGTATAGCTGAAAGAACTTGATGTTAAATTATACTGTAGAAATTTGAAGTTGTAATATGTAATATAAAAAAAAATTGTTTGCTGATCTGTTGTAGTGTACGTAGCTCTTTCGAGTTTTAATCTCTTAAAATAGAAGTTCCCAGACTTTTTCAACTCGCAGTGCTCTTTTTAACTAAGGCTTTTCCGTGGAGATAAGAGATAAAAATAAATGGATCTCGTAAGCCACCAGGAAAAAGTTGTAATGTACATATAATAGACCTCTCAAATAACTATTATTGATCAAACTCATTACTGGAAAATAATTATGAAAGCCTTTACAATATTCCACGGCTCCCCTGGATGCCGTGGCGCAAACATCGGGAACCAATATAATATAAGGAAGAATTCTGATAGTTAAAAAATCAATTCTTGCCAAGAATTAATATAAAAGGAAACAAGACTTAAAAATACAGAAAACATACGATATTTCTTTTAAAGTAGTTTTAGAGATTCGTTAGTTTAAGAGAATTTTAAGTGGATGGGATTGACTAATATGAGAGTAGCTTTAAAAGCCGTTGGAGGAAGGTAGTTAGATTTTGCTTTAGAGACTAAGCACTGAGACGTTTGGCTATTTGCGGTTTTCTCTTCCTTAACCTCGGGGACTTTATAGTAATTTGAATTACATAAAATTACAATTTTTTCTCATCCAAATTGAAACGTGATTAGGTAAATTAGACGATGACAGAAGTAAAGTGAAGTGAATTACAACCAATGAAATATAAATGAAAGAGATTTGAAAGGAAAATGAAGGGTGATAGAAGTGATTGAATTGGAACGAGTGAATTGGTAAGCTAAGACTTTATTAGTTGATCCTAATTTAAATTTCATCAGTTAAGTGACATCCTAAATAGAGCGACTTTATCTATCCTTCAGTAATAAATGAAGTATTTTATCTTGTTCTTCCGTATTCTCTATTGAAGTCTAGTATTTATTAACTGTTTAATTAGAAAGAATAATGACAATAGAATTTGATAATGAAGAAAGAGCATTACAAGCTGATAGTTCACTTTCCAACTGCCAAACAGATTGGTTTCTATTGGAGGACCCGTTTGTCTGGTACTCTGCTTTTGTACTTTGGAGAGAACTTTAAAGTGAATGAAAAGAAATACAATGTTGATTAGTAAATGATAAAAGGGTTACTTCAACTGAAGTCCTCATAAGCTAAATTTTTTAAATTTAAATCAAATTTAGTTTTTTGAAAGCCTTTAAAGAGCTAAATTTTTGGTCGTATATCACTTGAACTAGCGTTCTTGAATTTTCTGTTTAACAGCAGTATTGTACTCACTGAATTTTTTTAACCCTTTCTTTTTTCTTTTTCCTTTCTATTTTCAACATGTGCTAACTTGTTGTTGCTTTGAGAAAAGGACGTCAGCAGAAACGTGTGGCATAAAATAAAGGATAAATGGTGTTAGGTTCAAAAAATTGACATTAAAATGCATTATGATTACAATAATTACATTTAGTTTTCTTGAGGAATATTTACACCACTAAGATGCATTTAATTAAATATTTTATCATCTGTTTTTATTTTAATATCCGAACCGAACATTGTTGTCTACTTTAATATTGATCTTATTTTAATATTTAATCTAATAATTGACTTTAATGACAGAATCGTCTGTTTTCTTCTTTTTGTTGTTAACACAGGCAACGTTTTTGTACTTCAGAATGTTTTGCTAGTGAAAATAAAAATGAATTAGGAATTTGGAGAGGGTATTTTCTTTTCTGGATAGTAATTGCTTCTGTGGAGCCTGGGATTCGGAAGTACGATTATTTTACGCTAATTAAAATTCATTTAAAATAATTCTGTTTTTCCCGAGAAATTAACTGCAAAAAACAAAAACAACAACAAAAAAAAAAACAAAAAAAAAAAAAACAAAAATTATTTTCAATGTTTTTTTTTTATTTTTTTATTTTGGTCTCTTCACTCTCCACTTCTGGCGTTCTTATTTAACTTTTTTCTTTCAGACTTGGCTCCCCCATTATGAGCATAAGCGGCATTTTGCTGGAGCTTATCAAATATTTAATTAAAGTATGAGAGTGGATTACGAAAGATAGAAAATAAATAAATAAATAAAAAAAAGATCAAAAAATCCTTAGATAAAAAAAATTAAACTCGAATCATTGTTACTGTGTAACTAATCCTACGATTCATATACTACGATTTAAAAACAAATATATTCTCAAATTTTCTTCATTCATTTCGAACAAATTAGTGTAACTTGAGAGAAAAATTGGAATATTTCACTTAAAAATTAAGAAAACGTGGTAAAAAACAGCGATTTGCCCTCTTGGCAGATATTAAAAAGTACTTTATTCAAGTTGTCTTATAGTAGTTAGTTACAAGTACGATGGACAGAAAATACAAATTTTGAGTTTGTTTGCTGCACTTTCAGTCGTATCTTTTACGTGGGGTTTTTAATATTTAAAAACCTTCATTATTTGTTTTGATGGAACGTCTTAAAATTATGCATTGTACTGACTATTTCAAAAAGTAATAAGTGTACATCTGTGCCTGCACCTTTGGATAATTGATTTTATCAGTTACGAAAGTTTTGTGAGTAAGGTGGGGTGAGAGTCAAGGGAACATCTCAAATTCGCAAAACTGATTTTGGTCAGTCGTCTATTGAAAGAATATTTAGTTACCTGATACAAAAAAAAAATACATTTGATGTATCTTGATGATGTTTTAAGTGATTTTGGACTAGTTTATAGATATTTTCTATACTATTAAAAACTTTTCTTTTTTTTACATTACTGATTTTATGATGAGGATTCCAATCGATGCCATGAAATCTTTATCGCTCAAAAAAAGCATGCATTTTATATTTACCTAAGAATAACGTTTTGGAATTTTTTTAGTGAATTAATTAGAGCTGCGTGGCCCCAGATTGGACAGACGCATGTGGGAACAGGTCCAAGAATAAGAGTAGAGGTAAGCAATTTTTTTCTTCTGCTTAATGTAGGTTCCCGAGCAATTAAAAGAAGTACTTTAGTTGCATTTCCTCAAAATTTTTTCCGTATTTGTGTTATGTTAAGCCATTGAATCAAATACACGATCAAATTATCTATATTTTTTGATAAACCATTAAAATTTAATAAATAAAAGCTACTTAATTTTTTTTTCTTCAAATTTTGTATTAACTTTTAATAAAATATTTAATTTAAATTCGAGTAATAAAGTTTTTTGAGAAAAAAAAATTTGCACAAACATATTATGAAACTGAAATCCAGGAAAATAGTACATAGAAGCTTATAATCAAAGTTTGAGTAATGGTAACTAGGCAAATTGTTGCATTCAATTTTTTAAATGCCCCAAAGAACTTAGTGCTTAAAAAAGGCTTCTGAAATTAAAGTTGCGTAAAAAAAACTGCAAAGAATTAATTATAGTTCCATAATATTCTGTGATAACAATTTATAATAATTTTTCTTTAGCAGGATGCAAAACATAAAGTTTTTGCGAAGATTTTCAAAAATAGGAATGTTCGTGAAGTACAAAATTGCTTAATATATAATTTCAATGAGCAATAATGAAAAAGATCTTTTAAGTGTCTTAAAAATAATCTTTAAAAAAAATTTAAAGTCTAGCAAATTATAGGGGAAATGAATTTATTTGTTTTGATTATTTATTTATTTTTGAAAAGACTAGAAGCTAAAAATTAAACGAGAAATATTTTTTATTCTGGAATCTACAGCCAGGATTGATGAATAAGTTAATTATGTACATGAGTAGTTGAAACGCGTGAAGCAACATCAAAATTCTAAAGCTTTTCATAACTAAAGCATGAAACCTAAAGCAAGGGGGAAAACTAATTAAATATGATAATAAAAAGAATTCTGGGTTATTTTCACGAAGTCAACATCATCTTTATAACAAATGGCACACTTAAATAATTCATCTGAACATTATCTAATACAAATATAGAATATCTTAGCCCGGTAAGCGTTTTTTGAAAGTACTATTTGAAGAAGCAATCGATTTGATGTAATAACTAAGATGTGTGTATATATATATATATATAACGTGATGTAGAAGTCTTTTCAAAGATGTCATAATAGCTATAATTAATATCTAATTTTCTTATTGAAGGAATATTGCGAAAATTGAAAAAAAATAAGAATAAATTTATTCGAGCTATCTTTTAATATTATTTCAAAAGAGCACTAAAAAGATGAATAGGTTCAACTTTTTCACACACACACAAATAATTTTCGACATCAAAATGAACATTTCTTTTAATTACACTTATCGAAAATTAAATAAGCTTCTCTTTATTTGGGATATCTGTGGGGTGACTAAGTATAATTTCTAAGTACATTTCTTCGGAAATAAAAAATAAATGCACCCTCTCTTCGTTTTTTTTTTTTTGCATTTCTATCAATTAATTGTTCCGATTCCAGTCAATTGAATTCACAGAAAAGATCCAATAAATAATTCAATAGTTGGACAATAAAAAAAAAATTAAAAATTAAAATTAATTTTATTCGAATCTTCAAAATTCAATATCTACATTATTATGTTGAAAATGTGGAACAGGTTTCAGCACACACACGAACTTAAAGATTAATATTTAGAAATGCAACTTTCTCTTACCATTAGGTTCTACGGATCCGAGTCAGTATTGAACGATTGATCTAAATCCGACTAGATATATATTCATTTATAATTACTTCACACTAATCGCTTAGTCTCGGTATAAAACTAATATTTGAGTGTTATTTTATCGGAAAAAAGTGTCCAAATTTTGAGACCTATTCTTTACTATTACGCGAAGTCAGCCTTAATTATACAAATATTACCGGGACAAAAAACGAACCCTGATAGAAATGCATCAAGTGGCATAGATATAACGGTAAGGAGAGGGACCGAAAAATAATTTATGCATACACAAAAAATAATAGTGTTTTGTGTACTTATAGTATTTAATATGAGTTCAAATTCTTTGCTTTCAGTCGCATTAAAATCAAATTCACGCAAAACATTCAAAATCATCATGAGTGCAGAAAAAATAGGGAAAAAACGTTCTATTAAAATAGGAATGAAAAATAATTTGATACAAGTTTATTTTAATTTTTAAATTTGTGTAGAATGTTTTGATATATACGAAATCCTTCCATGCTACAGGGGGTAGGGGATTTTGCTGTTCTCTTTGTGCTCATAAGTTGCTTTCCAAAATAGTAATTAAAAAATTTTATTGCTGTGATTTATCTTTTTTTTTTTGTGAAAAATTAAGTAATACGTATATTAAATTCACAATTTTTAAATTTGCCTTGACTAGTTTCAGTTACATCGCATTCATTCATCCATGGTGGCGTTTTATATAATACGATTAAAAAAAAGCTTGGTTTGTTATTAACGTCGTACTGAGAAACAAGAGGGCTATTGATGGCGGACTTCGTCATTTTGAACCTCGGTCAAGTGACGAGGAAGACACCTGAGCTGGCACCTTCCTCTCCTAACTTCCACATCACGTCAACGAAAAAAAAAAAGAAAGCTAAATACCATCTAATTATGTAAATTGATACATTTTAACTAAATTTCCCATTTTCAAAATAGTTCATGAAATTACAAATCAAGAATAACCTGCTCCATTTTCCTTCCTGAAATTGCAGGACAAGATTTCCAAGGACAGATTTATGATGACAGGAATACATGTTGTAATAACCTGTGACGTCTTTCCTTCATTATTTCATCCTACCGTGGTGTTTCAGTCTAATTAAATAGTCATTAATTACTGGACTCCAACACTAGATACGTTAGAGCAGGACAAAACACTTTATTAACCACCAAAAAATAGATAAGGTCGCTCTCTCTCTCTCTTATTCTCTTATCACATCTTCGATAACAACAGATTCATATCTTAGTAATTTAACTAGGAATTACTTCAGTCCGAAAATGATGATGTTGATTAATTATGATGTTTCAATCTAATATACGAATATCTGTCAGCTTTTTACAATCCTCTATCTCCCTTCATTTTCCTTTCAGCTCTATTTCATTTATATATATCACTATCTTTAATTCAATTTACTGCACGTCTTCTCTTCATCTAATTTACCTAACCTTGTTTCATTTCGGTTGGAAAGAAATTATAATTTTATGTTGTTCAAATTATTATAAAGTTCAGAGGTTAGTAAAGAGAAGATCACGAATAGCCTTACGTCACAAACTCTGACGCTGGAAATCATTCTAATCAGTTTTTACTTATACAGTTAATATTAAACTGCAAGTCACTATTTTGTACGCATCTAATTTCTTGATAAACCATGAACTTTTCTCATCATACTGATATTCGATTTAAATGAAAAGCATTCCTTGCTATTCCTTGCTGTCAGAGATTCAACCCACTATGTTCTCGATAGTTCCCCTACTATGGACTATTAGTTTACAAAATCCAGCTTTAATAATAGGGAACAAGGGGTAAAATGTAATGCAAGATACTTGAGCTTAACTCGTCCGGTGTTGATAATACAACACCTTGGCACTTTCAGTGTTAATTTCTAAGTGAACCAACAAATAACTATCACGTGGGTCATACGCGAGACCTTTCCTTATCTAAGATCTGTTTTTTTTTCTGATTTTCTATTTAAATTTCCAGCTCCTTTCCAACAATATGAAATAGTATTTTCGCAAATTTGGTAAACTTTAGAAATGTAGTGAATAGATGAAATCGTATAACAGCGACTGAGAAAGACTGCAGATATATAGAAAAATTATGGTAATAGAAAGATTACGGTAATTGAAAGATAGAAAAAAACGTGAAAGATTCAAATAGTGCTCGGTTGTTATCTGCGTGTCTGTGTGATCTATAGAGACTAGAACACGACACTGTCTGGTCGCAATTTCTCCATTGTGGATTAACTGGCATCGTATCCCGATATCTCAGATATTTTATATTAGGTGCTAGTATCCGAGAGGAGAGACGGTAAACTAGTAGACAGCATTTCTGTTTTTAGAGATACAATAAATAAGACTATGAAAAGTAATCGACTACATTCTCGAATTTTTCTTGTATGACTTTTGAATTACTTTATCTGTATTTGATATTGATTGAATTTTAAATTAATATTTAAGACGTAGAATAATGGAGAAACACAGCAACTCTACTATTTTTTTAAAGAAAATTAAGAAGAAGCTAGGGATGGGGGGGGGGATTTATTGATAACCTTTCTGACGTCGAAGTTATTGTTATTTGCATGGCTTCCCAGTGTAGCCATTGTTAATTCATTCTAGTAATTTCACTTTTTGGAGGTTTTTAACGAATTGAGATACATAATGTTCTGTTGATTCTGTTAGATTTTTTAATGCCTTTTAATAATATGCGTTAAAAATTCTCAATTCGCTTATGATTTATATATAAATCATAGTTTTTTCCTAAACCTATAACTGCAGAGCATGTATATGAAACTCGCGCCCCGCGAGCTGCATGTGGTTCCTGACTGTCAACATAACAGCGTGACTTAAAACTTTTTACCAAAAATATCGAAATGTAATATTTATTGCTTCTAACTATGCATGGTTTTTGATAAGGAATCACGAGCTTTATCAATGAACTATAAACCAGTCGTATCGAGTCAACACATTATTTTCTCCACCAATAGTACAGCGAATATTTTAGAGAACATAATAAAATTTCTTTCTACGCCATCCTCCCCTCCCCTCCTCACTATTATCTTATTTGTTTTCCTTGAGATAAAATGGTGGAATTTCAAAAAAATAAAAAAAATAAGCAAATTTGTTTTACGTTCATAAATTTGAGCAGATATTCTGTGTCTGATAAGTTAATGTTCAAGAAAAAACTGATTTTTATTATATATATTTTTGATGTTTTGTACTAACGTTTATTCATCTATTTCAAGGCTTTCGGTAAGTATTTCATCGAAACCAAGAGCTAAAAAACAAAAATAAAAATAGATGGTTAAAAAACAGAGGTATTTCGAGGAAAAGAGGGATTAGGTATTTTGGCTGGGAAATAAAAGGTTTATATATATATAATCGGTCCGTGTCTGGATGTGAGATTGACACACTCTTGCTGTAAAGTTATACATATTACCTTCACAATGGCTGTTATACTTCCATAAGAACATTTTTGTGTTTCAGATGTTTATTACATTAAGTATTACGCTCCTTCTGCTCTTTATTATTACATTTTTTCTCTATTCTCATAGCCTGGTCAACATGTCACCAAACAGGCAAAGGAATAGAGAAAATTGCAGTCAACAGAATATATATGAATTTGGTTTCTTTTCTTGTCTACGTTCGGATAATTTCAAACAGAAATAAAGCTGTCTTCACAAAAGAAATATAGTTGTGACTTTTTTTTTATTGCAAGGGAAGGTAAAAGTTATTAAATCTAGAAAAATAAGAAAAATATACAAATTAATGTCATATTATCTGCATTAAAGAGGTTTAACGAAATTTTAAATTTGAAAGAGAAAATTTAAAGTTAAAATCAGAGGCTTTTTTTACACTTAAAAGGCAGTTCAACTTTTTTTTAACCTGTTATAATTTCACTTTGCAGTAATAATGGCTGCATTAACTTCAGATGCTTTATTATGAAAATTCTATGTATAAACTCAAAGAACCAATCGAAATTGCATATAATAAATTAGATGCAAGCTTAATTTGTTGTGGGATTAGTTTTTTTTTAGTTTTAGTTTTTATTAACGTCGCACTAGAAGCAACACGAGGGCTATTGGCGATGGACCTCATAATTTTGAACCGCGGTCAAGTGACGAGGACGACACCTGAGCTGGCACCCCCCTCTCCTCGTGGGATTAGGACTGATTTCAAAATTTTCCAACTTTTCCGAGAGCAATTCAAGTCCTAAAAGATTCTATGAGCATCACAATAATAACATTTGTGAATGAAAATTGTATGAAAATAAGTAAGCTGTAGATGTTTTGACCGAAGCCTTACAGTAAGCCGCAATTTACAGTAAAACATGTCACAAAATACAATAAATTATAACAGAAAAACTAAGGACATACCTGAAATGCAGCTTTAGTTCAGAGAAAAATATTGCGAAACAAGAGAAAAGTTTCTCTCACACACCACTTTACTGCAATTTAATATCCTCTGTTACTGTGATCAGACGATTGCAAATGCCTAAAAGTTCCAAGACTATCTCATTCGATGTTTCAAAATGAGAGTATTTCGAAAGAGCTCTTTCATTGGAAGTTTGAGGACAATATAGCTTTGGAAAGTGACAAATCGCAAGACTAAGCGCAAAGTGATAATTACAAGGAATGCAATTAGTTTGGTGTAGTTTTCTTTCCTGTGGTGAAACCTTATAAGTCATCCTGAGTTGAGATAATTTTTACAACAGGGCCTGTAGTATTTTCTAGCATCCAGAACTCGATGTCATTCACATTTATCATTTCTGTCAAGAAATTTAAAGCGTCAACACCATCGTTAAAATTGTATCGTTGTTTGAGTACTGGTGTTTATATTTACAGAGAAGGAATAACATTTCTTAGAGATTAAGAAAACAATTATAGGACCACTTTCGGGTTTCTTGTACAATCTCTTATCCGAAACGTTTGCAGACGTCTTGAAAAGTTTTCCTTAGAGGTACTTGTAGTACACTTAAGTGATTGATTGTAGTAGATTGAAGTAAATATCTGTAGAAGTTCGAGAATTGCTGCGTGAAATGGAAAAAATTGTAGGACATTTATCTAGAAACTCCATAGTTGAATAAAATCATTCGAAGCAAAAACGCAATACGTTAACAGGTAGTTCAGATAGTAATAATTTTTTTCGTTTTCTATTGAATTAATTCATTTTCTTTCAATTTACATTATTTTTAAATTTATGTAGTCTCCTTTAAAATGATCTCTATCACATAGTTTTTTTTCTTGTATATTTAATATTATATTTTTATAATTCTTTCTTTAGTTTATTGTTTTTACACATACATTTCTAATAGCCTGTATTCATGTTTCATTAACTTAATAGTTTACTAAGGAGTTTTTTTTTCTCTTTATAGTTTTATTTCATATATATATATATTAAATCAACAGAATACATTAAATAAAACAAAACGAAATCAGAATTTAGCATTAAGTAGTTATATTTAAAATTAAAAAATATACACATAACGCTAAAAATTAAATTTTTTTATAATTTTAGTAAAAGATTTGAAACAAAAATTTGAATATAAAAATATAAATTACAAGAAAATAAGTGTGATAAAAACAAAACACGAGGCAAAAACATACATCAAAGAAATTTGAAAAATTGAAATCCTTTAAAAACAAAACAAAATGGAAATAAACCTATTTAATACTGCCATAGGCTTAGAACATTGAAGGTCTGATCGATAATACTAATGGCTTATGCATTATTTCAGTAGTAGCTTTGCAAAGAAGAGAGGTATGAACCCTAATACTCGATCTAATAAATATAATCCCCATTAAAAGAAAATATTCAAAACATATATTTATAAATCTAAAACTACAGGAAGTTAAACTACATACTTATAGAATACATTAAGACAATGCAAGAGAGGAAATGATAAGAAATAAATTTAGATAAATTAAAAATACTCACACAAAATTTAACCTACATCGGAAAAACTTTGTCATCCTTAAAATAAATTTTGAAGCCAAGAAAAGTAATTATCTAAACATTACTATTACTGCCTCCTATACATCCAAAGTTGAATTGAAAAAAAAAATTAATGCACCTATCTATAAACTCAAGCAACATTCAAATCGTCACAAAATTATTTTTAAAAAATTTAACATTAAGATAGAACAAAGAAATTGTGTAGATTAGAAAAAACTAAAAACTTGAAAAATAGTTTTTGAAAAAATTCGAAAGAATAATACAGGAAATAAAATATTAACCAATATTGTAATCCTTATATTTTAATTTGGTTTTTAGAAAATTAATAGAATAATCAGCAAAGATACATATATTATAGAATTTATTTAAATTATTTTGAATATCCATAGATCTAATAACCTGTTTAATATATTACTTACTTAAGTTATAATTACACTAAATATATTTCGAAATATTGACTAAATTAAATTACTTTTAAAGAAAGGTACTTTATTCCCTCATGGGGGGGGCCGGATTTGCACCTTTTATCCTAAATATTATTACATATCCCTTGTTCAACAATTTTTAAAATCCTTTCAAAGTTATCACTTATTTATATCAATATTTTTATTAGATTGTTTTAATTTTAGTCAAGAAGGATAAAAAGGCAGATCGGGTTCACATTCTGGATAAAATTTATTTTGAAATGTTTTTAAAAAAGTTTAATAGGGAATGAAAAAAAAAGTTTAATAGGAGGCAGTGAGTGAATGAATATAGGTTTATTGAGCAAGAGCTGATTCCTGCTCTTGCGCCATTGTTAGAAAACCCGAAATATTATATCGAAATATTATTTTTACTTAAGTTTTTTAATGATTTCTTTAATTACGTAGTTTCTTATACATTAATGAAATGAATTTATATTTGATTTTATTAATTTGTTTATGACATGGTATTTTATGAATTATAATATTTATGCATTATTCCCCCTATATATATATATATATATATATATATATATATATATATATATACACTTAGTCACAAAAGTGAGAATGCATCTCATGTCTCCAGTTCAAAAGTCCAAATTTTTGAAATAAATATAAGATATAAATATCTTTGGAAAATATACCTTTCATACTGTATTAATATAAATTGCACTTCAGTAAAATAGTAAATGAACTTTGTCTTAATTTACTTTACAATTTTAAAGATCATTTTCTTATATACCAGGTAAATTTTACATCATAAAAGTATGTATGTAATCTGAAAAAATTAAAAAGTTGTAAGTCATTTAAAAGTCTAGATACATTTTTTTTATGATTACGTTGTATGTTGCGCATAATTCTGCAGGTTTTTCTGCAATTTTCTATGTTAGACGCTAAATAATTATATAATTCACTAATGGTCCACGAGGAAAGGACCTATCACAAGATTCGAAAGATTTAATTATAACACTGCACAAGGAGATCAAGTCTCAACGGGAAATCTATATGATCATCGGGAAAAGTCCTGCTGCAGTACAAAAAGTTATTGAAAAATTTCGGACATAGGGCATTACTAGAAAGAAGGTTAGAACTGGTTAACCATTTATATTCACTGATAGAGAAAGTCGGATATTATTAGAATAAATTAGGAAATTCCGGATATTAGTGCACCAAAATTAAAATCTGATTTAGAGAACCATTTAGGTAAATCTTGCAATCCCGAGACAATTCTCCGTATCCTACGAAAGGTAGATGGTCGGAACATGCGAAGAAAACCGTTAGTAAGCAAAGTTAATCGCAAAAAAGAGACTTTACAAAAGAGAAAGTAAATTCGGTATCTAAGGATCAGATGGACACCAAAAAAGTGTGGAGAAAAGCAAATGTAGAGCTCGAACCAAGGAACAGGAGAGGAACTGTTAAACTCGGTGATGGTTCAATTATAAATTGGGGTTTGCATATATTGATTGATGTAAATATGTTTATTTAAAAATTACAAAAATTGAATTACTTTAAGCGAAAAATCTTAAAATTTATACAATTGGGGATCTTAGCAGATTTCAGTGATATTGGGATGAATAAATTTTAGCCCAATTCGTCTCTTTTCCCTTTAATACTTCCCAGACTCTTATGCTTCTATATTTTAATAATAATAATAGTTGAAAGGGGGATCCTGCCTCGCAAAGATATGACGTAGAAAATAACAATGAGCTTAGTGTTTTTTTTTCTTTCTTTTTTTCTTCTTCTTTTTCTTTCGTTCTTTTGCTAGAATCGGGGATTCATCTGTAACAAAGATGAGTATAATTCTCAATGGATCTTTCCCTTGATAATTATACGAAGTAACTTTTCGATTTTTCTTTACCTTTTAATCTAGTATGTGAGGTCATTTTTCATTACAATTAAGTGTACATCCAATTTACGATACCACATTGTGACGGTATCCTATTACCCGTCTCGACTGTCCCCATAACAAGATCTAAATTTCACCCTAAATTCAAGCACAAACAATTAATTAAAATAGTCAATTATATCCAAAATAATGCTTTTATTAATCCTCAAATTTGGGGGAATGCACTCCTCAGTTGAATTCCTATCCGAGAGTACCAGCAACTTCTATAATCTATCAAAGAATACACTTACTGGAATGTGATGCGATTACCTCCCTCCATTGTCCCGACAGCGTTGAATCCTAATCTCACCAAATCCACTATACACGCCGCACTAGCACCGTTCTTGTTACCATTACCTCTTCAGTCCCAGCGTCGCCTGCAGGAGAAACAATTCTTTCAAAAATGCCACCAAATTAAATAAAAGGCGTCATTGGTACCTAGAATTAGTTGATTTTCTTGTTAATAGATGGTAGTACTGAAGAAAAAAAAATGATTTTTAGTGAAAATTCTTTATTTTAACTGATTTATGGTAAAATGAAAATGATATTTTCTGAAAGAAAGAAAATTACTCATTGCGCATTCTCTAAATGTTCCTATTTTTTATTATTTGTATTTTTTTTATTATTAAAAAAATATTAAACATACTGTTGAATTCCTTAAAATCGCTGTTTATATATAACATTATTAATTTCTCATTCAAATTTTCCCACTTCTGATTTAGACCTCTGTTATTTTAGTAACGCCTGTAGGAGATATTGGGCTAATGGCTATAAAAATCACTTGATGTGAATCTTAATTTTGGCATATATTTCAGCTCCGAATGATATTCTTTAATTTTACTGAATTCATCAAATGTAGATATTTAAAGGGTACAGGAAAGAATCTGCATCTGTCAGAAAATGAAAGGAAACATCACTTTGTGATCAATGTAATTATGAATTATGTCTAACTTAAAATTTCCCAGAATTTGAATATATTAGGCAGCAAAAACTAGAATTCCCGTACTTACAGACAACATTTGTTGGAAATTGCGAGTTTTCAATAAGAAACAACTTAAAACTGAGAAATTATTTAATAGTATAAGATGGAGAGAGAGATAGAGAGAGAAAACGACAGATAAATTTTGGAAAGTAAGGACCCTTCTGTAAGCAGTTCGGACAGGAATATTTTGTAATTCAAATTTTACATTATGCAAGAATTACTTATTAAATTAAGATTAATCAAATATTTTAAATTAACATGATGATGTCATTTTGTCGCGATGCCTCCTCCAGGAGAGACACCTAATTCCTCAAAAATAAACATTAAAATAGTTTTTTTTAACATTTTTTTCAGTACTTTTTCATGTGTTTTGAACCAATTGATATAAATGATTTTAAAATGTGTGGATCAAAGTCAGCTTTGGGTCAGAGGAGGATAATCTCTTCTTATTCTCGTCTGCTATCTTTCCGTCTCCCCCTTTCCCCCTACATCTTAATTTATATCTGACATTTACTTTGGATAATAGGAAGTTGAATTGCTTAAATCAAGTAGGGTCTAGGAAATGTCCATAAGGACAATTGACGGGAAGTAAGTTTCATCGCTACAACATATACAACTAAAATTTTTGTCATTCTTGTTTCCCGATTACAATCCAATGCACAAAGTTATTTTATTTTGTATTCATTTTTCCTTTCAGACAGTTTTTAAATGTGAATTTGATTTTCTCGCGGAGCACCAGTGCTTTGCGGACCACGGATTGAGAGCTACTGGCTTAAGAACCGAAATCTGGAACACATTTTAAACACGGAAAAGATGAATTCCATAAAACTGAAGTGATTGATTGTTTAACTACTGACTTCGCACTTAGAAGCAGCGCGAGGGCTATTGGTGATTTACTTCATAATTTTGAATTTCGGTCATGTGACGAGGATGACATCTGCACTGGTATTCTCCTCTCCGAATTTCCAAATCATGCCAACGGAAAAATTTCGAGTCCCGACAGATTTAACGCGCATCATCTCCAATACATGCCGGGTCTTTAGTGGAATCGAGGCTTGAGTCCACAATTCGATGAAAACAACGCCGGTTTCGGGTCCTGTTCGGAGACTCGCTTTCCCACTGGACATATTCATCTTATTCACGAATATCTACTGTTCAGGGAGAATGCTATTGAGTGTGTCATGTCGCATACTCTGCACATCATATATTAATTGAATATCTAGTGTTTCATCATCATCTCACTACAATTTTTAAATTAATCTGTTTTAAATGTGACTGATTGGTGAGAGTTAACTTTTCACTGCAATTAATTTTCTTTTTTAATTAAAATTGCCTAGTTAGACTAACATTGACTTAAGACAGTTTACACTGTAATAATACTTTTTCATATTTTAAACAATAGTTTCACTCTTGGGATATAAGACATTACTTTCACTCACTTGTTAATTTCCTATATTTTTTGTTCTCTAACGGAATAAATTTTCTGTTTACAAATAATTTCTTGATTAAACAGATGAAAATAACTAAGTTTGAATCGGAAGAGCTCGAGTATTATATTGCTCTAGTTTTAGATCTGAAAAAGTATTTGTGTGTGTTAGGCCTACATCATAGACGCTGCTTTCCTATTGAATCTTTTTTTTTTTGCTTGCTGTTTTTGAATGTTTTTTTTTAATTATTCCACACCCCGCATGAAACTGTAATTAAATTTCCTTGGTCTTGATGGTAAAAAAGTAAATCAGATTCTCTTATGACTTATTAAAACATGTTTATTTATTGTGAAAAAAATTAGTTAATGGCAAAAAAAATTTAAATTTTTATCAAATTATTTGAATAGATGATTTATTTAACAAAAATTTAATATAATTTCCAGTTAAAAGATGTGAATTAATTACAAAAAATGAAGAGATATAACGCGTATATATTTTTCTCATGTTTAAATATTTTTCGTTTTATAATGTATACGCTTATTAATGTAACAATGAAATATTTCTATGACTGAGTTAAAAAAAGTTTTACTTTTAATCCAAGGAATTGTTCTTTGCACATTTTGGAAAACAATTTAATTCGTGATTTAAAGGCATTTTCGAGGCTCACTTAGGATGTTTTAATGGCATTTCGATTGAAAATCACATCATTCCGCAAAAACTTACCATTGAGAATCCTCTTTTAAGTTTCTTCTTCAACGGTACTCCTGCTGCCCTCTATGGAGTACTTTAAAAAATTCATTTCTACATCGAGCTTCAATAGCAGCATTTCTAAAATCAAACCATGAAATGTATTTATAAATAACAAGTACAAATATAATTTCACTTCAATTTGAGTAATAAGATTGGCGGAGTAATTTGAGGTTCACTTAAAAATATTGATAAAATTTCCTATAGATGTAGAATTTTATAATAACAAAATGTAATATTGTTCCAAAACAAATTAGTGGTGTATCAATATATATTGTTATTATAACGTGTCTTTAATTATCTATATCAGGGTTTGGCAAGTAAGTCCCGCATCTGTTTTTAATACCGCCAACGGGTTATTAAGGTTATTGTTAGAAACAATCATTATAGATTCGGATCTTGACGCAAGTGCTAAAGACATTTCCACATTTCACAATCCGTTTGGCTGTAAAAATGAGAGTCCATCAAGCCTTTAGTTGGAAGTGAATGATCTACGAAATGATGTTTGTTAACAATGGCGTTTGAAGAAATGGGTTTACAACCCAATTCTATAATATCCTTCGAAAGATTACTTCAGACAATTAAATGATATGCTCGATCATTAATACCTGTTTTCAGGAGTACTAAACAATATAAAAGGATATTTTCGATAAGGAAGAATACAAAATCGCATACCTGATCATTATTAATAGACAATTTGTAAACAAATTTATTGATGGAAAGTACTAATTTCAAACTCCATTATAATGATAAAAAAACTATCCCAGAAAAAACAATTACATTCATCGCTATAGTACAGAATTTAACTACTTTTATTATACGTTTATATAAAAATAAAAATAGTTTTTTTTTTTTTATTAGAATGCGTATATAAATGTTATGTAAGATATCACGAGCTAATAAAAAAGAATAAAATTGTTTTTTTTTTGTTGTTGTTGCTTTATGAGTACAACTGACCATGTAAATAATATCTTAGAGTTTTCATACCTGGCCAACCCTGCCTAAAAATGTTCCAATAGGCTTCTTTTTTTTTTAAAAAAAAGTTAAAAGTTTTCTGAGCAGTGATCTACATCACATACATGTAATGCAGCATCAATGATGACATATATTTTGATACATATTATCATTCATCATATTTAAGAAACAAAGAGAATATTGAATACTCCTTTTTTGTTTACATTTACTAAAATGGAAATACCTGATTCTGTAGCTTAAAGTTGTACTTTGATTTGCTAATAATGCATTATCAAAACAAAATGTTTTTCTGAAATAAACAAGTTGATCCCTCTATGTGAGAAGTCGTTCACACACTCACAGATATGTATATATATATGTGTGTGTGTGTTTGTGCAAATTTGTTTTAAAGAATTTACACCATCTGAAAAATTAATATTGATGGACTGATTTAATGAAATTTGTTATGAATATACATTTATAACAGAGAAAAAGATGTACCATTCGGATATCTCATTTCATGTACACATGAATGATGTTAAAATGAAGCTCATAGTTTAGAGAATCCACATGGGGATATCGAACTGAAAGTGAGTCTAATATGGAGCATGTTCCCTTCTCACAGCCAGACAGGTAGCACAGAGAAGACATACTAGACAGGAGACAGTTGCAAAGTCCCTGTGGTAGCCATCCCACTCCTGCAGCAAGACATTTTTTTTGTTTGTTTTGGGATAGTGTTCGGAAAGGTATGGCAGGATGCAATTGCCATCCTAACTAAGAGTGTTCTAGGTATGTTTTATACGGAACTGAGGTCAGGATATCGGGCTGGCCTATCCATGCGGCGAATATCCTCAATTTCTAGGTAATCATTGATCAATCGAGCCCTATGTGGAGGAGGAAGGTTGCCTTCAATTAACATGATCAGAGGATCAACTGCTCAGCAAAACAGTAGAACATAGGACTTCAAGATCTCCTTTCTATACCTCATAGCAGTAAAGGTGTCTTAGTCAAAAAGATGCAGGGTTGTGCGGCTGTCTAATATAATGCATTCCCAGACCTTTACATCTCCACCAATATAATGGCCCTTTTTCAGATGAAGGAAATATGGTAAATCCTTTTCCTGATGAGGGGGGACTTCCCAGTCTTTCTCCACGCACAGGTACTCCTAGGATCAGAGTGCAGGCTGAATCTTGACTCATCTGTAAGAATCGCTTTGCTCCACAGTATTGTGATTCAAGTTGTATGATGTATGCACCATGCAACCGCTTTCTCTGGTGTGCTGCAGAGAGCAGAGGGTCTTCTGGTGTACAACTCTCTCTTAAGGGCAACTGTAGATCATGAAATTCGAATTGCATTGGCAAGATACAGCTCATATGAGACCAATGAATCTGTAGCAATTCTGTGTCATTATGCTGAAAGCGTCAAATAACGATCCTCATTCATCGTAGTGGATCTTGATCCACCTTGTCAATGTTTCCTCAATACGTATCTAGTATCCTAAAACTTTTTCCACAAATTACAGACGACACTGGACAATCTCTAGAGCTCTGTAGCCATATGCACTTGCGATTGGCCTATCTCCAATCTACCGATAATTCTCTATCGCATTCCGACATATTTATACGTTCGTGGCTGCTTATTTTATGTTATACATTATCTACTCTTGAGGGAAACACGACGAATGTCGTGCAGGAATCTGTGCACATAAAACGCCGAAATCACTTCATGAGCTTATTTTCCCTCTACAGCTCCACAGACAAGCACCTTAGAATTATGCACGTATTCGACTCCGAATATTTGCATAATTCTAAGGCGCCATAATTAATCCCTTTGGTTCAATAGATTTTGTAAAAATAGACATAATTTGCAAATTATCTTAATTTTGTACTCAATTGACTGTGTATGTGTGTGTGAAAATGGAAAAACAAATCAAGTATTGAGCTGTCATTAAATATTTCTTTTTGAAAGGCAATACGCCTACGCAAATCAAGGATGAGTTGGATGCTGTGCACGAGGACTCTGCATCATCATTTATCACCGTGAAATTTTGCGCAGCTGAATTTAAATGTGGCCGTACCAGCATGGGAAACGATCAGCGTTCGGGACATCCAAACACTGCTATCATTGACGATATCATGATTAAAGTTCACAAAATGGTACTAGTCGAGAGGTGAGAGAGGTAGCATAGGCTATGAATATGTCTGAAGAATGTGTTTGTCACATACTGAATCAAAATTTAGGCATGAGAAAACTGTCCGCGCGTTGGGTGCCGAGCAGACCGTTTGTTCGAAAGAACATTTCCAATTCTCTGTAGCGCAGTTTAGGCGCAATATGTCAGACTTTTGGCACCGACTGCAGATCAAATTTGGATACACCATTATACACGCGAAACAAAAATGCAATTAAGAAGTGAAACACGAAGGGGAAATCGGCACCAAAAAAAAGCAAAAACTGTTTTTTGGGCTGGGAAAGTGATGGCGACGATTTTTTTTTTTTTTTTTGAATAGCCATGTTGTTATTTTAATCGATAATCTTCAGACAGGAAAACCCATTACAGGAGCTTACTATGCATCTTACTTTGCAAGCTGAATGAAGAAATTGCGGAAAAATGGCCACACAATTGTGAAAAAAAATTTCTGTTTCACCAAGACAATGCGCCGTCTCACACCTCAGCGGTTGCCAGGGCGAAAATCCATGAATTACGATTTGAACTTCTTGACCACCTTCCTTATTCACCCAAACTAGCTCCAAGCGACTTGCCTAATTTAAAAATTGCTTCGGAGGACAAAGATTTTTGTCTAATTGGGATACCATCAACTTCGAAAAAAAAAATTTGCAGAAAAAGACGCCGAGTACTATTTGGACGGGTTGAAGAGATGAGAGCATTGCAGGAAGTAGTGTATAGACTTAAATTTAAAGAAAAAATGTCTTTTACCTTTATCAGGATAGTATTTATATTACATAGTCTCCCCTTTTGTTTTTCTACAGTTCTTTCTTCTTGAATTTTGCTGTGCTGTTCAAGGCGATCTTGTATTTAATTTAGTTGTAGTTTTAAATTAATGGTTTATATTTGTAAGGAATAAATGTGTTATATATATTTATATATATATAAAATTTATTCTTTATATTTATATAAAAGAATTTAGTATATTATTTTTGACTTTCTTATTATATCTTGTTTATTTTTCTTAACTTAGAATAATATTTTTATTTTGCTTTTTAAATTAATTTGATATTTTACTCTTATTTCAATTAATTCTGCACTATTTTAGTTTTTTTTTCAGTTTTAATAATTTTTTTAAGTAAGAATTTAGTAGTTATAATTTTTTTAATGTAGTTTGTTACAGTTAATTATTTATAAGGATTATAATCTGAATGAAGACTTTGTGTTTATGACAAATTTAAATCTTTAATTAATATTGTATTTAGAGAAAACTATATTTATAAAGATAAAAAAATTAAACAAACTGGAGGTATTCCAGAAAGAGAATTAGCCAGGAAAAGCTTGACTAATAAGGGCAAAGAGGGTCTCATCGTTCGGAAAAGTTATGACGAAGAAAATTCGAGGTGCGAAAGATAGCATGATCACGAATACCAGTAACTGAGATTTGACAATTATCCAGTGAGTGTTGTGATGCTTACTAAAAACAAAGTATTTCTGATGCTACGGAAGTCGTCTCTTGGATTTCTTAAGAACTTTTTGAACCACCTTTGTAATTTTATTATTTATGGATATGTTGATGATTTACTTGTTTTGAATCACAATACACCTTCTGAATGAAGTTAAGCTAAATTTATCTTTTCATCCTAAATATTTAGATCTTATTCAAATTAATAATAGTTAACATGAAACAGAATATTTAGACATAAAAATGAAAATTATATACAATAGAATTACTAGAAATATTTGTGACAAGAGAAAGAGTTTTTTTAATTTTCTTAATGATAAGGTCCTTTCTGGAGTAGCTCAGCCTATATACTTTTGCATTTAGAATTATTATTATTAATTACATTAAAAGAAATAATAATTAGTAATTTATAATAAACTAAAAATATTAATAAAGAGTTAATCTTTTGTTGCATTAAGGGGCAAATGAACCAACATAATTTTTTAATAAACTTTTAAAAATGAAATTGCCATCAAAATTATAATTCATAAAGTATCAAATATGAACAACTTCAACACATATATCATTAATTCATACATTAATGTGTAAAACTACATATTTAAAATAAACCAATAAAATACTAAGTAAAATTAATATAATTCATATCAAATTATTATAATTAATTAAACATAATTAAATTAAAATTAAATTTAAAACAAAAGTAAAAATCTGTTAAGTAACTGGAAAATTATAAAAGAAAGAAGCAAAATTTTGAATAATGGAAATGGACTATGTAACCAATAAAGTTGTTGCCGTTTTTAATGGCTAAAAATGATTTACAGAAAGTGTTGCCTATTGTTAGTCTTCAAGGTACTCGCCATCTGCATCCAGTACCTTCTGCTAACGTTGTCTCCAGCTGTGCAATCTCTTTGGCGTAAAACTCGGGGATTTTGGACGAAAAGAAATATATGAGTGATTGGAGTAAGTCTGCTTCATTGGTGAAATATTTTCCCACGAAGATGATCGTCTAGGGAGTGGAAGAGGTGATAATCGGATGACACAAGGTCAGGTGAGTAATGAGGATGGTACAAAGCTTTTAGTGAACCACTTGGCAACCTATCCACCAGACACAAAGCATAATCTTGCGTGGGTGCATAGGTGGTCTTGCACAGTGAGGGACAATATCCTGGGATGACAACCAATGATTGGAACGCTTGGGAGTGTTATACAGGACCCAGTTTTGGTTACTAGTAAGTATTCAATTGAATATGAGTGCGGTATGGCTACGAGAAAGCAAAAACATACAGACTACCATTCGTTGTCTCTTGTGAGCTTCCAACAGCATGTGCAGAACTCAATTGCTCAGCCTGTGCGTCTTACCTAAGAGTTTCAAATAAAGTCTAATTGTTTCATCAGAAACGTTAAGCTGTTTTGCAAGTTCATCACACTTTAGACTACTGTCCTTCTCAATGGTCGCTGGCAGGGCTTCGTCACCAAGGCGTGTGGTCGTCCATTGCGAGATTCATCACAGAAGAATAAATCTACTCACCTGAATTTTTGAGACCAAAGCCTTGCAGTACGTTCATTCAAAGCAATATCCCCAAACTCTTGACATATTCGGCTACTTGATACAGCTGCTGATAAGCCCACTTTAAAGTCGTAAAGCAAACAACAAAAAACGAGATTTCTTGACATTTCCATTTGTCTTCGCTATTGTACGAGTTACCAATGATGAAAGGGCGTAGCGGACTTGTTTTTATTACAACTGATATTCCTACTCTCTACCGACCGGTTTTTAAACCACTTTTATTCTCACTTCCTTCAATGGCAAAGCGAAAATGGCAAGAACCTTGGTTACCTTGTATATACACTACTAGCCTTTAAAATTGCAACACCAGGAAGGAATAATCTGACGAATTTCAAAATCACATGTAAGGAAGAAGAGGTTAGGATATGCAAATGATAAGTATTTCAGCGCATTTAGACGACATAAGAGGGAGAAACGACATCTGAAGCACTGCATAAAAGAAAAGTTGTGTAAAGGATTTTTCATTCAGAAAGCTCGTTGTAAGGTCGAAGTTTGCTCAGAATATCGTGTTATGCCTCGAATAAAAAAAAAATACTTGCCTGCAAATGTCGGAATTCGATAGAGGCAGGGTCATTGCATATTGAGAGTGTGGATTATCGTTCCGTGATATTGCCCATCACATTAGTCGAAATCTAACCATTGTCATGCGATTATGGAGTGAGAAGAATGCTGAGGGTCATAATGAACGGCATGCATGATCTCCAAACTTTCCATAACTAACGTACAAAAGGACAAATATATTGAGAGGTAGACTCTGTAAAACCGTACAAACACATCAGGGACCATTAGTCAAGAAATGGGCATGTTTGCAGTATCCGCTGGGTACGATGCGACGACGCTTTTGGCAGTGTAGACTGTCAGCATGGTGACCATTACTTCGGCTTTCCTTGACAATGCAGTAAAGAGAGAGACGGCGAATCTGGTGCACCGAACAACAAATATGAGATACAAGAGTGGCGCAATATCGTCTTTTCAGACAAGGTCCAGATCTGCGTGCTGCATTTTGATGGCCGTATACGTGTCTAGAGGCTTCAGGAAGACCTGCTTGCATTCGATACCAACATAAGGGCCCTGCACATGGTGTGATGGCTCGAGCAACCATTGGGTGCACGACACACACATCTCTCATTCAGATCGATGGTAATTTGAACGCGGATCGGTATATATCTGACATCTTACATCCAGTGATTGTACTCTATCTTCGAGGCCTGCCCAACGCCATCTTCCAACAAGATAATGCAAGACTACATGTTGCACGTCGTGTTCTGACTTTCCTCGATACACAAGCTGTGGCCCTGGACTGCACGGTCTTCAGATCTGTCACCTATTAAAAACGTATGATCAAAAGCTTCTGAATGACTGGCTCGCCACCCCTCTCCAGCTAATAAGGTTGATAAAGTGTGGCATAGATTTGAAGCAGCATGGAATGAGCTACCCGTTTCTGTCATGCAAGCCCACTTCGACTTCATGCCTAACCGAGTAAGGACCGTTTTATCTGCCAGATGAGGCAGCTGTTTCAAATAATTTTGCCTTCTTATTGTCGCAGTTGTTCCCAAATTGCTTGCAAATTCAATTATTTTTTTTCTTCATGTCATACTGTTAACGTACAATAAATACCTGTTTGAATTTGCTTTTATTCATGGTGTTAAAATTTTAATGGCCAGCACTGTATATGTATGCATGTCTATATATATGTTTATTGCGCTATATTGGAGAGAGATGTGCATTATAATTTTGTAAAGGGTGAAAGGTATTATTTCGTAGGCTTTAAAATATAGTTTTTTTTATCTGTGTATTAAGGGATACAGATTATTTTTAGTTTGTGTCTATTTACTTTTGTTTTAATGCATTTGCTCACTTTTTCTTTTCATCCATTAAAAATCATTTATAACACATTTATATTAGTTGTTCAAATAATTTATAACTGATTTAATTCATAAATCATTTATACACGATTTATAACTTTTTTTACAACGTTTTTCTGAATTTCACTTGGTGAGTGAGTGTATGTGTGTCATCAAATTTTTGATCGTTAATTTAACCAACTTCCCATCAAGCTAGAGCTTTGAAATTTTGGGAATCGTTCGTACTGGCCTAACAATGCAATATTTAGACGTTTGCGACAAGTTTTAACTAATATTTCAATAATTTTAATAAGTCTAAATATTCTTTCCTCTCGGCGCTTTTAGGATTGAGGAAAAAATTTCTTTCCCCCTCTGGGAGCACCGGGCACTCCCCACGCAGCGTGCGGTATCGTAAACCTTTTGTACTCACAAAGGGGAGATACTATCTCCCCTTTACTATCTCCGAGATAGTAAGGGTTGCTGGCTTTTAGTCAGTAATCATTCGCAAGAAAGAAAGTTTCCAATATTTGGCGCCGTGTCTTATCACAATAATTTTTTCTGAATTCTGGTTCCCATTCTTTTTTTAATAGAATGACTTACAAACTTTCAAATGCATGTTTTGATTTTATGAGTATTATGAATTTTTAATACGCTCACAAATGTCTCTTTTTAAGTAAATTTTAAAGTTAAAAATAACTAAAAATTGTAACTAATATTTCAATAATTTTCTTTAATATACTTTGCCACCGTATAAAAACGTTGGTTTTTATATCGAATTATATAATTTAAAATTCATGAAACTCAGACAAAGTTATAAAACTCTTACATACCTCAAATCCATGTTCTTCATATTAACTGCAGATCACAAATATATACCACTTATTTAAAAAAAATAAATAAATAAATAAAAAAAAAAAATCAACTACCTAATCAACATGATCGAATCATTACCGTATTTTATGAAAAAAGAATTTTAAAAAATTATAAACAAAAATATTACTATATGGAAGAAACATACTATACGAAGAATATAAAATAGACAGTATTTCTTTTAATGCACAATAAATCGTTCGATATAACTGAATTTAAAAAGAAATTTCTCTCACAATAATAAATGAACTATTAATAGATTCGTCGTCTTTTGGCTAACAATAAAACGAAGTAAATTTCTAATCAACATATAAATCCTAAATATATATATATATATATATATAGATAGATAGATAGATTGTGGGGTGATGAGATTGTAAATCCCGAATCTACGATAGTTTGCTCTTACGCAAAGGGCTGGTTGTCTAGGGGGGGGGTAATTCCTTTTCCGGATTCTGCGTTGCTTTCGTAGAAATTCAATGGCGATGCTTGCAGTAGTTTTACTTGTTTATTAAATGGAGAGATGAAGGATGAAAATATATTTACATTAGGAGATGATGAATTGACAAGTTCATCGGAGCAAAATAGATGGCTGCCACATTTAACCCATATTGGCGAAGTGCGTGGGAACGCGTTCGGGCGTTTGGAGTTTTCTTCCGATGTGATTCCGATGTCAAATTTGTTGACATTTCTCTAATTTTTCATATAGCTTAAGTGATTTTCATATAACATTGCAAAGGCAGATTATTTTATTCATTTTTAAAAAGAAATTTAAAGTATAAAAATTATGAAACAGATGAATTTATAATTTTTTGTTACTAGCTGTAGATCATATTATTTTTAAATATGAGTTTGCAAATATAAAGATTTTATAAATTTTTTTCATTTTAAAATCTGATAAAAAATATTTTTTTTTTTTTTTTTTTTTTTTGCTATATTTGAAATGTTTATGGCCATTTAAAAATTTGTCTTTTAAATATCTTTACAATTTGGCCCACATTTTATACTAGTTTTTGATAATTTTTTGCGATAGAATTCATATATAATAACTTTTTAATTTTATTTTAATTTCTTAGAAAACAATTTTACTTCGATATTTGAAACAATTTTGCTATGATTAGTCACCAGAGGCTGACATTGATTTTTAGTTTAATTTTCATTGGATGTTTAAATGTGTTAGCACTAACAATGTTAAGATGTTTAAATAATTCAAGATTTTTTTTTAAAATTTTTAAAATGTTTACTTGGTACAATTTTTAAATTTTGTTCTGTAATTGTTTTTGTAAATATTTATTTATGTATACACAATCATTAGTTTTAGCATGGTCATATAGCCATGTTTGTATGAGCGCTGCGTCTGATTCAGATTGAACAACAAATAAGTTAAAAAGGTACTAGTTTATTTTTTTCAGCTTAAAAAAATATTTTTAAATGTATTAGCTTCCTTTTTTATTTTTGTTTTACTATTGTTGAATTTCTGTGTATTTTAGTTTTTTTTATATTATTATTTTTCTTGGTCTATACCTTTTTACTGTTAATATAATTACTGAAGGTGTGATGGTCGAATACTTGAAACTAGTTTAAACACGCATTTTCCACTCCAAAATGTGGAGCAGTATAAAAAAAACATCCAACTTTGTATAACAAAAATTCTTTTCTCTTGATTTTTACTGTTTAAGATTTATGCTGTTTAAGGTTGTTTGGTAGTAAAATTGGTTGTAATTTTTAATTAATGATTTACTTGATTTGAATTAACACTTTTTCTATGGTAATATTTAAGTAAATATTTGGCTTGTTTCAAGTTTTATTTATTGATTGTTACGAGTAACCTAGGATAAAATTTGTAAATTAATTTTTGGTTAATTTGATAGAGAACTGATTTTTTACTTTAATTTTTCAGTTATTTAGCTTTTAGTTTTTAAATCAAGTTTAGTGATTTAATTATATATATATATATATATATAATAATTTTTAAATGTATTTATATATATAATCATTTTTAAATGTATTTTTAAGAAATTAATAGGACTATTTACCTTGATACAATTCGAAAAAAACTTCTTATATATTATTTCTTAGAGTAGAATTTAATGCTAATTTACCAATTGTATACCTAAATATTCTGTTTCACATTAGAAATATTAATATGTATTAAATATAAGTATAAATTATAAAAAAGAGATAAATTAAATTTATTTTCAGAATTCATAGTATAATTCCAAATAAGTAGATCTACTTGTCAATAAAAAATATATATATATATATATATGTATAAATTTTCCAAAAAAGTGGAAGTAAATATTAGTCAAACTCTTACTGGAAGTCCTTCTTGCCATTTTTTTTCTGCTAAATGAAAAAATATATCTAATGCGAACGAAGGCTAAGGGCATACGGATTTGTTTACGGAAACGAGAGGCACTTCATTCGAAAGAGAGGGTTTCATGCTAAACAGTTGTCGGTCGCAGGTGTTTGGCTCATACGTACTCCTTCTGTAGAAGCATCAGTCTCGTTATTTAATAGCCGCACCTCGTATATGCAAAATTTACTTTCAAAAAATTATACAAGAAGTGATAATTTATATTGAGAAACTAAAAACTGAGAATTCAAAGATAGCTGTAGATGATATTTGATATTAAGATTAATATGGACTAAGAAAGATTATTTGTCTCGCATGGACCCCTCTTCATTTATGTTCAAAAGATGATATCAAATGAAGGCCTCTCATCGAACAGCTGCTTAGTTGTTAAAACGTGGAAAGTGCGTTAGTTGTTAAACTAGAAAAGCGACGAGCCTCATCTCGGAACTAATAGTCAATACAAAATAAATAAATAAATAAAATAAAAAAAATTCAGAAACAGTTTTCGGGACCCCGTCAAAAGTCTGCCTGAATCTAACAATATCAAATGTTTCAATACATTCCATCGATCATTTTGCTGAACTTGAGGTACTTTAACCATTATCTTTTCCAAAACTAATTTCTATATAATTACTTTGAAATGATAATCACGAAGGCCAAAATTACTCTGTGACTCCCATCTTTGCGGTTTTTTCTTTCAAGTTTTATACTGGAATTTCATTACGAACCAAAAACGAACAGGAAAAAGGAATTTAAGTAGTGTTATAAAGGGAAATTTTTGCTTTCCCTCAGGGCTATTTGAAATCTGTATCTCAGTATTAAAACTTCTGTTCAAACTACTTGATGGATTATGGTATATCGCAGATAGGATTCTAAGAATTCGAATGTTTTTGAATTTTTGTTTCATTAAAGGCCTTCGTATAGAAATAATAATAACTAATACTGCTATTGGGAGTTCAAACTGCTTTTCAAAGTTCTTAAATAGCACGACAGGGATAGGCTAGACGATTTGAAATAACATCATTCAAGAACAGTGGTTCTCAAGCGATGGTACGCGTACCCAAAGCGGTGCTTGAGACGACATTGAAGGTACGCGAAAAGAAAATAGTTGTGGCGGACACACAAATAAGGAAAGAAAACAAAATAATTTTAAAATGTTAAACAGAATTTTAAAATGTAGGCAGAGGCTTTTATTAAGATTGTCAGTTGTAACATTATCGATTCCGGAAAAAAGGCATGACCGCTCTTAAGAACTTCAATGGTGAAATGTTGAAACTAGAAAGTATTGAAGATTTTTTTTTTAAATTAAAAAAGCATCGAAAGTCATATTTTAACATCAATGTAAATGAATACTTGTGTATTTTTTTTACACAAAGATAAACAGGAGTAATTATATTTGAGCAATTAATAATCAATCGCTATGTTTACATTTGTAAATAGTGCACTTTCATTCAGGCCCCCATCTTGAAAAAAAATTTACTCCATTTATAACTTAAAAAAATTGTATGTAAATTTCTCTTCACTAAACACGAAGACGTTTTTGGTAATGTGAATTTCATACAATAACAACTCCCCTTGCCAGCCAAATGTAACGTGATAAGGAAAATTAGATGAAGATGACTAGTGTAGTGAATCAAGTTAGTGATAGTGATATCTAAGCGAAATAGAATTGAAAGGAAAGAGGGAGATAAAGGATAGTGACAACTTGATAGATATTTGTAAATTAGATTGAATCGCTGTAATTAATCGTTTGGATTGAGTTATCCTAGTTAGAGTTATACTAATGGAACAATTATTTTAGTGTTTCCTTTGTCCTAAGTAGAATCAGAGCTTGGCTCAATTTGGTCGTTTCCAATTACCAAATGTTAACCACAAATTACCCTTTGACCATGACAACTCCTCAGCCTTTTGTCAGTAAATTCGTATCCATGTCCAATCGTCCCACACATCCCCCGCAGTGATGTCTGAAAGGGGATAACCCTTTCTAAATATTTCAAGGAAAATGAAAGATGCCTAAGGCGAGAATGATAACAGTGTCGGAAGTAGACATTCGCTTCGATATAACCTACAATAAATCACTCTGTGTTAAATAATTTGATACGTTTTCCTGTCAAAGGCACAGTGTGTCTTTGACAGTTGTATTCTCCCCTCGCACTCATTGACCGAAAGCATGTGTCAGAGCTCAACCGTCTGAATCATCTTCAAGATTTGATAGTTAACCTCTGAAGAAACTTTTAATTATTGATTTTTAACTACTCCCAATCAATACGATGGAGATCAAATTTTTGAAGAGCGTCAGCCATTTCACTCTGATTGAATTAATAATTTACTTGATAAGATGAAAAATTAAACATTCCTGTTACGAGGTCGGAAGCACGAGGGATTTTAACATTAATAAGTTCGCAAAAGTTTTAAGAAATATATACATGACCTTTTTTGATTGATCGATTATTTATTAATACCTCACTTAGGTGCAAGGTGATGACTATTTGCGACGAAAAATATTGCTATTGATGTCTTCTGGGGCAATTCATTCATTGTATGCATTGCACTCTGTTGGCGATTTTTTTGTTCAGCAAATAGATGACAGCAAAAGTAACAATTTAACAGATGTAAAAGCGTTTCATTTACATACTCACACAGCCAATTTTTTAAAACTGAACATTTGAAACATTGTGTATGTCATCTGAACAACTCAGTTAGCAAAAGTTTTTGAAAGTTTGGATAATTCTATTGTGATATTCCTCCAATGGAAGACTTTTATTGTTTTCAACGATACATTTAGTGGTCTTCATTAAAAATTTTTTTTATTCTCCCTGTTGGATTGTTCCAATTTTCAATTACCCCGTGCAAAGAACTGTTATACCAGGTAGTAAGAAAAAAAATAAATTTAGAAATCAACTTTTAATTGTTTCACCGCTCCGACATAACTCTTAACTAATTTCAAATCCACAAATGAAAAGTTAATTGAAGAAAATCAGCTGCAATCTTTGCATTAACATAAGCAAATAAACAAAACTATAGATATTTAATTTTGTTGTAATCAAAAGACTAATTTTTCTTTATGCCATAATTATGGGATTATTATAAATTATAATTCTTATAATAATTCCTTTTCCTCAAAGGGATTTTATTCATATATATAATAATTATATAATTACTTAGCTTTACATTTAAATATAATTGTAAGTAAATGACAGTAAAAATATTGCAATTAACTTATGTAGTAGTTCTTTAATACCCAGTAAAGATTTTTCTTATAAAAAAAATTATCGATCTGCGGGCAAAAATGATTGAGAAACGCTAGTCTAGAAGGCGTCAAGATTCTAGATTAGAGTTCTAGACTCACTGACTCCATGCTTCAAATCAATCACAATTGGAATTTTGAATTGTTGTTCTTGACTCTCTAATTCAAAGCAACAGAAAAAGGTGGAGAATAACATAGGGATGTTTTCATAACTGTGTACCTTATGGTTTTGAAAAGAAAATGCAAAGAACATATGTTAGCCATATGTTTCCTAGTGATTTATATTCTGTATTATTTTTAAAAATTATTCAAAAAGTTTGATAAAATTCTTTGTGAAAAATAACTTGACCTGGAAACATTTTATTTTAATAGAAGTCTTGATGTCCCAGTATTTATATACCGATATTCTGAAAGAAAATTTTGTCAAAATGCAGAAAAAAATTGAGTCTTACATAAAATATTGATTTTATCTGGATAATGATCCAAAACATTCGGTCATAAATACTCGACTTTGTATAATTGTTCAAAAATTGTTAAAACTACAGTTCTTTCTCCTGATTTAAATCCAAATGAACATTTATGGAATCATTTGAAAAAAATAGGTTCCATAGAATTCAGTTTTCTTCCAAAATGGAGATGCAGACAGTGTTAATCGATAAATTGTAAGAAATCATCTATTCTTTCAAATTGCAGTTAATCAAATCGATGCCAAATCGTTTAAAAGATATGACTCACCACCAAGAGAAAACTATAAGAAATTAGCACTAACATAAAATGAAACTAATAACTTTAAAGTTACTTGAAGGATACAGTTTCTAACATTACAGGTTAATGAATCAATTATAATTTTTTGTTATTGCTTAAAAATATTAATTAAATGCTGACTTAAGTATAAAAGAAATGTTGTAAGCTAAATTTTTCCAGTTGAAATGCATTTATTTTAGTGGATTTTATCAAAGATATAAATGAAAAAAATTAGACTGCACACAAGTTGGACTTTGACTACTTGTTTTTAACTTTATAGCTTAGATACATTAAAACTAGTATTTAAGTCAAGTGTTGCGCGTGTGTGTGATAATGAAGTGAACATCGATCATTTGAGCTAGAAATCATACATAATGAAGATTCTGAACAAGACATTGACGAAGAATAACTAGATTATCAAGAAACCGGATAAATCTTTGTTAAGTTAATACAAAATGTTTATCGAAGAAAGCTTAATGATTCGAACCTATAATAGATATTTAACAAAGGAGATACGGCTATTAATACAACAATAATTTGCGATATACAAGCCTATAAAAAAGATAATATCCTAAAAATAAATAAATAAATAAAAATTCAAATTTAAGAAAAAAGGCCTGCTGCGGTGACTACAAGGAAAATAATGTGAAGCATTATTGCACTAGAAATGCCTCCTCTCTGTTAATGTCTTGTAAAATATTTAGCCAATATTGTAATGATTGAAATACTGTTTCGTTCTCACATTTTTTTATTACGTTCCTTCACCAGTCTTACACAATTTTACTTTAAGATGGTTAATCTAGGTAATTATTGAGTGGAAGATTATAAAAAGATAAGATTTCAAAAAATAAATAATATGGTTTGTAGATAATATTTCCTGAATATTATTTTTTTCCCACTGGGGAACGGAAAGATAACAGCATTATTATACGAAGTGATATATTTAATTTTTTAGCCCTCTACGCGGTTAAAGTGAACAAATATTGGTCAAATGTGGCTATTTTGTTTTAATTCATTAGATTTATAGAATCCGAACTTTTCCCTAATCACCCATTCAATTAATTTCTATTAATTGATTTATATTGAATTAGAAATGTAAGGATATATTTTACGTATTAATAAACCAACTATATTATTGAAGAGTGCTTTAAAATGTAGTTAGTGACCAACTGGTTATACACAATTGGATCTAACCTCCCTACAGATAACAGGATTTTTCACATTCCATTATCCAGACAGTCTATTTGGCTAGAAAGAAGTTCAAGTTTCATTCTTTGGTGAAGACAGTCGTAAATCCTTTAATGGATATGTTCCCTTTTACAACTTAAATAAGAGAGTAAGCCTTTGGGGGTCGCTGTGACAAACGTCTTTCAGTACAAAGAGTTCGTTTGACCTTGTGAAACTAAATACAAAGCACTCCCTTTCCAAAGGGTATAGTTACTATACCACAACTTTTTGTAAGAGAATTTCTGTTGTTTTCATTATTTTTAACTGGAAATTTTAAAATAAAATATTTATTAATCCTCGATTCCCTTCAGGTTGGGAAAATCATTTTTTTTAACATATTCGTAGACAGTATGGTTATAGCATTCATATATTTATCCCGTCCGTAGGTAATGACGGAAGGAACCGTCACGATTATTTCTTTTAATAAACAAACGACGGCTTGAGCAGTCACAATACTATGTTTAAATTTCTGAAAATACAAATAAACTGTCCTATCAGGATACTTGTCGGTGCTAAAAAATGATTCAATTAAGGAATATTTTGACTATGTCACTTAATACACTGCACCTCGTGCGATTGTATGAAAAAGCAATTTTTCATTTGTTGAACCTGTGTTTGGAATTCTTTCTTCATGTATACGAAACTGCACCAGAAATAATTCGATATAAAAACCAACGTTTTTAAAAACAACGTTTTTATATGGTGGCAAAGTTTATTAGAGAAAATTATTGAAATATTAGTTAAAACTGTTAGTTATTTTTAACTTTAAAATTTACTTAAAAAAAGACATTTGTGAGAATATTAAAAAATTTATAATACTCATAAAATCAAAACATGCATTTGAAAGTTTGTAAGCCATTCTATTAAAAAAAAAAAATGGGAACCAGAATTCAGAAAAAATTATTGTGATAAGACATGGTGCCAAATATTGGAAACTTTCTTTCTTCCTCATGATTATTGACTAAAAGTCAGCAACCCTTACTATCTCGGAGGGGATAGTAAGGGTTGCAAAGGGGAGATACTATCTCCCCTTTGTGAGTACAATAGTTTTACGAGGCCTCATGTGGTGTGGGGAGTGCCCGGTGTTCCCAGAGGGGGAAAGAAGTTTTTTTCTCAACCCTAAAAGCGCCTAGAGGAAAGAATATTTTGACTTATTAAAATTATTGAAATATTAGTTAAAACTTGTCGCAAACGTCTAAATATTGCATTGTTAGGCGAGTAAGAACGATTCCCAAAATTTCAAAGCTCTAGCTTGATGGGAAGTTGGTTAAATTAACGATCGAAAATTTGATGACACACACACACACACACCAAGTGAAATTCAGAAAAACGTTGTAAAAAGGAAGAGAACGGTGAAAAAAAAAGAAATAGTTGAAACATCTATAATTTCAGGTGTTCAGTTTTAAGTGTCAGTTTCAGGTGTTTTAAGCTCAAATTATGTGTTTTTTAGATATCACTCCCACTCGAATATTGAGTTACGTATTGCTTAAATATTCATCTTGTTCATTTATACAATAACACCTTATACTTGAACTTGTCTAACTTGTAGGAGAAATGCTCACCTGCACTGTATGCATTTTAGACAAAAAATTGGGTGTTACTCCCATATTTAAGATTTTAACCCTGTCATTTTTCTTTCATTGGTTCTTTACCAACTAATATTTTTTTTATCTATTATTTGACGTGTGTGTAGAGAAAAACAAATCTTAAAAAAATCTTGTTCATGTTGTTTGATAGGTCGCAAGAAGTGTTATTCTTTTGAATAATTTTTTTAAACAAAGTGTGAAACTATAAAATAATTCTCAGGACTAAATATTCTATTTCGCATTTTACTCGTATCTCCATATTTTATTATTTGCACCAAAGAAAGTAACAATCTTGTATTCAAAGCAAAAGTAATTTCTATAACTTTAAAATACCTTAAATAAGTCTTAGTTTCCATCTATTTATTTTTTCTTCTAACGAAAAAGAAAATTTCTAGAGTATAATTAAATCAAGTTTATCACATTTTAAGGTCAGTTTTTAAAATATGGGTGGAACTAGTATCGTCAAGAATTCTCTGATTAAAAGTGATTTTTTCTTCTGAAACATTTATAGAGT
>BMAW01019133.1:608856-693579 GCA_019974015.1 Nephila pilipes
ATATATATATATATATATATATATATATATATATATATATACACATACATACACAGACAAGTGAACCAAAGACTACTAAAAGCTTTGTTAAACACATGTTACGCAAGAATTTAAGGTCAGTCCCACATTTTAATTTACCTTCATGTTCCATACTGAGTATAATTTGCTAATTGGTCACTCGAAACGTTCTCATAGTAGTTTTACGACATAAAGTTTTTCTCTATACATTCATTAAAAAGCATCGTCTGTTGTTCCTGTACACGGAATTTGTCTCAGCAGTAGATAGTTGTGAAAATTTATAATTCATTCCTTGGTACGGTAATAGTTTGCGCCGTTATGTAGTAAATGCAATTCGCGTTCGGCTTAGGGGTAGTTGTTATCCTCAACGAATAACTTAGCGGTCCAGCCGAAATAAGACCATAAAAAAATTTAGCTCAAACAAAGTCGTCTAATTTTTACACTTCATAAATTCTTAAAATTATTGTTAACGAACAACATTCGTTAATAATCTGTTACTGGTCATGTTGAATCAACTCCCCTTTCCCCCACCTACTGCAGCGAATATTTTTGCAGTCGGTGATAAAATAAAGCCATTAGTTTTCTACCACCTCAATGGTGGTATACCTAGTATAAAATATTCCATTTTCAATGAACAAGAAAAGTAACTTTATGTGATGATTATTAATTTATGCAGATATTTTCTATCTGGGAATTTAAAGTTCATGAAAAAGATAAAGATTTCTATTAATTTATTATTATTATTTTGTATTAAAGTTGAGACATTCCTCGTTCTACATGACTCATTTTTTGACACTCTTACTTTCAGTACATTTTTATGAAAGCCAGGTATTAGTAAAATTACACTAGAAATGGTTGTGAGGAATATTGGTATTTGACAAAAGCGGGAGAATCAAACTATTTTTCATTGTTATTAAAGATAAAATAATTGTTTGATATGTAATAACGATTTTAATATCCCAAAGGTATATAATATTTAAAACGTCACTGTAAGCAACACACACTCAAGCACGTGAACCAATATTGCTTCTACGAATGTGTGCTTGAGAGAGAGAGAGAGAGAAATAATTATATAAGAGAAACTACTCTGTGACTAATTACATTACGTTCCCTCGAGACTTTGACTTACTAGAACTTACTAGAAATAACTCACGGCTGAAAATAATAATAATAAAGTTTATATACTCTTGGTTTAGGTTCTAGTATTTTATGTATAACATTTTTGTTAAGTGCGACAAAGCATAGAAAACTTTAAAATCTCTGTGACATTTTTTTTTTTTTTCGATTCACAAATTATTTTCTTTTTTATTTAATTAGCTTCGTCATTTTATATAAACTCAATTAAAAATCACTAATATATGATGCTTTTTCAACATTTAAACCTTTAACTATTTGAGTTTTTTTCACGAATACAAATAGGGGTAAAAAAGATATTTTTCATTGTGTATTTATCCTCATTTTATTGCAATTGTAAGTACAAAGATATATTTCAAATTAATGTTTCTAAAAATTTAAAGTATTTAGAGTAATTTTTTTCTTTTTTTTTTCCTTTTTTTGCAAACTAAATAATAAAGTTTTTCCTAGAGAGAATGGTGCAAACTCACGGCCGACATTATTTCCATGGAGTCGTGGGCTCGAGTCCTGGTGCTACTAAAGATTCCCCATGTAGTGGAGCAGAAGCACGCTTAATGTGTGTCGAGATTCCAAGTCGCGACGTTAATAAAGCCAAACCAAACCAATCAACTGTTTAAATAAACAGACACGCAATAGATTGATTGTTTATTAACGTCGCACGGAGAATTAACACGAGGACTGTTGGCGACGGACCTCGTAATTTTGAATCTCTGCCAAGTGACGATGACTATACCTGAGCTGGCACCCCAACTCCTAACCACCACACTATGCCAACGGGTAGACTTTGGGCCCTGACAGATTTAACTATGTCAGCCCTGGCGACACGGTGTGTATTTTGTGGCATCAATGTTCGTACCTACGACTTGACGGAAACCGCAGAGCCCGCTGCCATAACTACTAGGCTACCGCGATCATTCGGTCAAGTGACGAGGTCGACACCAGAGCTGGTACCATTCTCGAAATTTCCACACCACACCACACCATGGGAGTCATAGAGCCTCTGCAGCATTTTACATGCATCAGACTCGCCACACGGCTGTTTTTTATTGGCATGTGGACTCAAATCTACTGCTTGACTGGACCGCAAGTTTGCAACCATGGTCACTCAGCTACCGCGGCCACACGTACATTCAGACAAAATGAAAACAAAATACTATTCGTAATGTAGAAAGCGTCTTTCTTTGATATCAATAGACTTGCTTGTATAAAAGACGTGTTGGTGGCAACGATAGAAAAATGTTCATTGATATGGATTATAGACTCTCGAGACACATGCTTCTTTTAATAATTCTTAAATAGCTTTTCTTTCCAAAAATAAATAAATAAATTAGAAACTGCGTGGAAATGTTAAATATATCTTACACGTAATGCGGGAATATTTATCGCGCTATTTGAATTGATCGATTGTTTATTAACGTTGCACTAGAAACATCACATGGGTTATAGATGACGGACTACGTAATCTGGAATTTTCAGTCATGTGACGAAGAAGACATCTGAGCTGGCACAACGCACCTCCAATCTTATTCAGGGACTTATGTTAGAAATCTTTTCTTTCTCACTTACGCGTTCCACTGTCTTTGATAAACACGGGTGCTACATCCCCAAGAAACCCTAAAAGTCCTTCCCTATTTTCAATCTTTCATGTCAACCAATTTTTACCTCCTGCTCTCCCCGTGACGAAACCGAAATTTAATTTGGGGTGGTATATATCATCATTGCAACAAAAGAAGTAATTCTAACTGTTCAGAATTACCACTTAGTAAAAACTAAAGAATACACTATATCAGTCTTATTTGGCCGATTTAAAACTGTACAAAGATTCATGTAATTTTTATCAAGTTGCAAAAATAAAGATCATTTAAGAAAAATAATAAAGATACCATGGGAACAAAAATATCTTGTTTTCCAGAATAGGTGGAATCCAACATTATTGAAATATTGATGAAATTATTTAATGATTCAAAAAAAAAGTGTTGTAATTTTAAAAAAAAATTATTAAAATGTTGCGAGTGTAAGGGAATGAAAACTTTATGCATATTTATTTTTACAACGTTATATTTATATACTCCGTTTATGTTTTCGCAAAATATTTAAGACTTCTTCACTTAAAAGGTACATTTTTTTAGTTTATTTTTTTAATGTCACATTAGAAGTAACACGAGAGCTATTAGCGACGGACATCGTAATTTTGAACCTCAGTCAAGGGACGAGGACGACACCTGAACTGGCAACACCCTCTTTTAACTTCCACACCACTCCAACAGAAGGACTTTGGACTTCGACAGATTTAACGTGCATCAGCCCCGGCAACACGGCGGGTATTTTGCGGCCAAGGATCGAACCCGTGACTGAACGAAAACCACCGTCCACGAATCCGAAACCATGACCACTAGGCAACCGCGGCCTCTCTCTTAGATTCAAGGTGCTTTATCCTTATCATAAAAATTGGTTTTTTTAAAAAATCATCTTTGAGTATTTACGAATGAATAATATTTTTTCATCGACTCCGACGCAATTACGAATATCTTTGACTTTGCATGCGTCTGAAAAAACCTAATTTAGAAAACTAGAAGCGTAATATACATATAGTGCCAATGAGAATTGTTCGCTTATTTTGGTTTATACTTTTTTGAATGTTCCAGATATGGCATCGTCACCATCATTTCCTTGATCTCTTATCATAAATCTAACGATTCTAAAGTTTTCAAAAAATGGGTTTGCTAGATCTTCTCTTTGTGTTGAAAATACTTGCACAAACTGTGAAAAATGTTCAACTAGTAAGGATTTGTTGTCCTCATTTCTTACAAATGTCACTCATTAAAAAGAATGGCTCTGTCAAAGAAATTTCGGCGGTTTCATCTGCTAAAATAATAATATATATAAAAAAAAAAAACATTTGCTTGAATTTACATTTTCGATTTATTTGTAAAAAATTATTTCCACGCAACTTTGTATAATTTAGTTTTGTATTTTAGGCGCTACCTTCAGTGCATTAATAGCAGATGATTTTAAATGTTCTTTCACCTTTTCATCTCCTGCATTAGTTCGGAATTTAAGCAATTGACGGATATTCTCTTTGTAATGGTTATGATCCTTGCTTTCATCTGTTCATTAATTTGGTCTCACTACGATGTCTTATTAAAGGAAGTCCAATTATGCCACAGAAAATTACTATTTTTGTAATAGAACTACGTTTTTTCTATTTCATTTTGCCTGTCGAACGCTGGCATCATCAATATCTATTACGCCTTGTTTACTTCCTTGTACAATGCTCCTTAACTTGTGAACAGTTAGCAAGATAGACGATAGATTGGTTTCAATAACGCCGCACTAGAAGCAATACAAGGGCTATATCGTTACTTTGAACCTCGGTCAAGAAACGAGGACGACAACTGAGTTGGTACCTCCCTAAACAAGCTTTCTCACCACGCCAATGGGAGCCTCGACAGATGTAATGTGCATCAGTACCAGCTACACGCTGAGATTTTAGGGGCATCAAACTAGAACCACGACTCGACGAAAAACGCCGGCCGCGAGTCCATAACCATGAACATTAGGCTAACGCGGCTATGTCAACAGTTAGCAAAGAGAAGAATGCAAGTGTTCCTTTTTTCTTGATGCTCCCGGCGTTTTTGTGTTGGTTTTCGCCACCAACAAAAATGCTGATTGTCCTAATGGTTGAATGATTTGCCTGCATATTCATTTAAAGAATTACATATTATTTATAGTAAATTTCGCCTTCAATTTGGGAATGAGTGAGTGAATGTAAAGGTTATTGGTGTAAGAGCCAGATGTGGCAATGCTGCGCCTAACAAGATTTAACTGTGGTCTAGACTGGAAATTTTTTTTAAAAAAGAGAAAAATTGGTTGACAAAAAGGAGGAATAGAAAAGGATCGCTAAGGTAACCTGGAGGGGGGAGGTGTCCTTTAATTTTAGAATAAGTATGCCATTGGTATTTTGCGAGTAAAGTATATCGTAACTTCCTCATCATTTCTTCATTGTCAAATGAAGAGCTTGGGAATAGATATGTGACTGTTGGCTTTCAAAATTTTCCAAAACTATCAATTTTCCCATCATCATTTAGCTTACGATTGGCATAATTTGACATGTTATATTTTTCAAATTGAGTCGCCATTTTAATATCATTATGGGGGATTTTTGAAAAATAATGTGCGATTGAGTGAATGTAAATTTTATTGGCCGTATATGGCTAAAGTCATATGGGGCTATGCTGCGCCAAACAAAATTTAACTGTGGTCTAGACATGAAAAAATTGAAGGAAAAAAAAAGGACAAAAATCGGTTGACAAGAAGGAGGGTCGAAAATAGAGAAGGATTGCTGGGGTATACCGAGAGTGCGTCACCCACGTTTACCATAGATAGTAAACTCCATGGGGGAAGAAAAATATCACCGGGGTGCCTCGGGGGCATGATGCCCGTTCTTACCTAAAGAAGGTAAGTCCCCTAGGTCACCTGATATAATCCCCAGGGGCAGGGTGCCCGGCTGTACCCTCTGATGCAGGGTATCCCTTTTAGTCGCTTCTTACGACATGCATGAGCTACAGTGGGACTGTTCTGTCATTTCCGGTTACCACACGGGTCTTGAAGAATAATGAATTCTAGAGCTCTGTACTTGTATTCCCTTTCAGGTTAGTGCTTTTCGCCTTCCTCTTCAAATCGACACTGAAATATTTCCATTTTCCCTCAGCGTTAAAATAATTAAAGTTACTGCTGCTTTCTCCTAATCATTGTTGACTCGAAAAATTAAGAAAAGTATTTAAACAAATTTAAAGTTATAAAATTGTGAACTGAATAATTTGAGCCAAAGAAAACATCGACCCAGATATCCTGACAATTTTTTGTTTATGAAAGCCGAGACAACCACTCATGAACAATTCAATCCCTTAAACGATCTGTCCGAAAATCCATTTTACGCACTCATACATAATTGTGCGGAACAAAAGTATGCTTTCTGTAAATTTCCCCTCTGAAACAGTTGGGGGAAGGGAAGGAATATAGTCTTCAATTATGAGCCCCTCCCTCCTCTTCGTCTACAAAAGCTGACGCAGAAACATTAAAAATTATTGTCAAATAACTTTTAGTTATTTATTCTTTCTTATTACTTACAGATAATTTGGTGCAGTAAATAATAATATCTTGATGGTCTTTGCACAGAGTCTATTTTTCAACGTTAAACTTATTAAAAAAACAATAGCAATTTTGGCTGAAGAGTATAGAGAGTTGCAGCTTATTTTCATTTAAATAATTTTAAATTACAGAAAATAAATTGCGAGAAAAATATTTGATCGGCTGCAAGCTTAGAAATGCCGATCGCGAACAAAACCAAGAGGGCTCCTGGAAAGCTAGCAACTAGAACAAAAAAAATGTTGATGTAGATTTTTGCGGGCGCTTAGGCCGCTTGCGGCTATCAAGTCTGCATCTTTGAGGAATAATGGCTATGTGTGGAAGATTTATCATGCTGGGAACTAAGTCGGTGAAAGTCTATTTAAGTTGAAGTTTGAAGAAATGCATAGAACATTGAATTATGAACCTTGAGTTTTGCAGTAATTTTCATCGAATGGAGTGAGTGAGTGAATGTGAAAGTTATTGGCGCAAATGTGCCAGATGTATCTATAGCCACGCTGAGTATCAAAAGCCAGATGTAGCTATGCTGCGCCAAACAAGACAGAACTGTGGTCTGGACGTGAAAAAAATGACAAAAATTGGTCAACAAGATTGATGGTAGAAAATAAAGAAGGATTGCTAGGGTAACCCGGAGGGGGGGATGTTTCACCCGTATTTACCATAGACAGTAAACTCCATGGGAAAGAAAAATATCATTAGGGTCCCTAGGGGTCCCATACTTACCTAAAAAAGGCAAGTCCCTGAAATAATCCCCAGGGTGCCCGGCTATACCCCCAGACGCTGGATACCCTTTTGAGTCGCCTTTCACATCATGCATGATCTACAGTGGGACTATTCTGTCATAACCGGTCATCACATACGTCTTCCGTTGAATGGAACGTAAGGTACTAAACAAGCAGCGTGAAAAGGGGAACAAATTAATTCAAAAAACTATTGTAGAAGGTTAAAAGTCTGACTGGAGCAGAGATGCTTTGTCCTAATCATTATTTGGGTCTAGTATTGCCTTAATTAAGGCGTATTTCTTTTCAGTTAGTGTTTTTGCAGATTGAATTTGTGGTAGTCTTGATAAATCCTAGCATGTTATTAAAAATACTGGCAATAAATATCAACAGAGGTGGCAAGGTCTAACCCGAAATTTTCTTGATTGTTTTCAGCGTTATTGTTGCAATTTTGACTTTTATTACTTTTAAGGTTTAAGTGATTTTTCTTGGTGTGGGGAGGATTAGTCCCAGTTGAGATTTGTGCCTTAATCTGTGCTGAGGTCTCCGATTGCAAATTATTAATATGTTGTTCAGTTGGAATTTTTACTTTGACTGCGTGGGCAAATGAGATGTTTTCTCCGACTAGATTTCTTTTAGAGTTTATAACGTTTTGTCTGGATCCCTTTGGTGGTTTTGGATGTTTGGTGCATCCAGCCCTTGAGGCTGTGTATCCATGAGCTTCACAGTTTATTCAAAATAGGCTGTCAATACGTTCTTTTATATCACAATCTCTTTTAAGGTGTGTGTGATCACATTTTAGACAATGTGGAGTCATGTGGCAATTATCTGAGCTGTGATGAAAAAAGTTACATGAGTAACACTGGGTTACTCCTTTACCATGATAAGTTTCGATTCTAACAGTCATAAAGCATAGTTTGTCCACATTGAAAATTTTTTTTTCTTTACCTTTGTTTCTTAGAAGAGTTACTAAAAAGACCGGGAGAGGAAGTTTGGATTGACTATTTGTAAATTGTACAGCTTTTCTTGAGTTCAAACCCATCTCCAAGAGTTCCTCCTTAATGTCATCTGGCTTCGTATCTCTTGGTAGGTCCTTCACAATAATTTTCAGGGATCTCTCCAATTTCGGTTTAACGATGTAGAATTGGAAAGTTTGTCCTTCTAAGTACTTAACAGCTGCCCTGTATTCGTCATCTGTGTTGAGGTACAGTTTGATATATTCTCATGAAAGTCTAGTTATAAGCTAAGGAAAAGGCTGTGTTATAGCTTTCAGTTGTTCTCCGTAGTTTGTTGTGATCTTTAACACGATATAGGAGGTGGGAGGTTTTTTTAAAAGGGCTTTTCAATATTTGAATTTTTATTAGTAGCATCAGAGACCTCGTGTTAATCAATAGTTAGTGCTTGAAATTTACTAGAAGTATTAATAATATTGTTACTACCACTATTTTTAGGTAAGGAATTTTTTTCATTTAATAATTTTTTTTGAGGGAGTAATGAATCCTTCGTTATCCTGGTCAGTATCTTTTTTTTTTTGTTTATCTTATTTAAATTTGGTTCAATTTGTGGAAAATTAATTAGGCAGCTTAGTTTAATGCAAGTTGGAAGAAATTTAAGCTTACCTTTTATTTCTGTTCTGTAATTGCTGTATTGGATGTATCGTTCGCAGAGTTTTGTATAGACTGGATCGTCCAGGCTGAAGGTTGTTTTTGTTTCTCAGTTCTTGATAAGCATGTCGAAATCCTTTGAGAGGTTAGAATATTTCCGAATGAAGTTTTCAAGATTTTGTCGTATTTCGCAGTTTGCAGTTTTCTTGGGAGTTGTCTGTAGTGATGGGTGTGTCTCGTCTCAAACTCTTTTCATCGCCTGGTTCCATGTTTCGTGCTGATTCTAAATCCTTGGTCTGATCCAAATTCATATCCAGGTCGTTGTTCAAGAGGAGAAAGGATGAAGGAAAATACCCTCTCTGACTAAAAGTACTAAAAAGTGCTTCAGGGGTACAACAAAATTATTTAGGAGTGCGATCGAAAAACACGTCTCAAAAACTGTAACTCTCTCTAGAATAAAAAAAAATTAAATTAATTTCTTTACATATCAATATACCACGTGGGTTTTACATATGAGTGGCAGCTATCTCTACTCACGATAGCTACATGATTACACGGATTCGCAACAAGCACATTTTCAGAGACAGCACATACTTTTTTTATTCTTGTCTCAATAACTGGTTAGTTGGAATCTTTCTTCTTATCGCGACGAAAAAAGTTAAGCACGAGGAGAGAAAAAGAAATTTTTTAAATAATAAACGAATTAACCTGAAATATTTGAATTTTGGGTAAAATCTTGAGAGATGCCCTTTGTACCCTCCCTCTCCCTAAGTACGTCATTGCTGTCTCCTTTCCCCTATTTTTTTTTAAAAAAATCTAGAATATAGATATACATTACATAGCTAGACCTTTTGGCTCTTATGCCAAAAAACTTCTACTTTTACTCACTCAATAATACAGAGACCTCCAACATTCTGATAGATGTAAGAAATCAGCAATCGAACGTACAGCTTGAACTGAACATTGCCGATACTGAAGCTGAGGAACTTGACCACTTGTTGCTTCCATGGCAAAGTAAAATAATTAAGTTTTTGAAAATAAAAATCAAAGAACTGAAATTATCCTAATTCATTTTAAAAGTTCAAATTTGATTCGATTATCATGCAACTGAAGCACATTGAAATCATGTGTTCTCAAAGAATTCGTGAAATCTCCCGAAGTATATATTTCTTCCTGAAACTCAGGATCTATTATCACAGTCTTCGTAGTTTTTTCGAACCATTGTCAAATGACGAAGTCGACATCTGAACTGTTATTCTTCTCTTCACATCCACCCTAACGTGAATACATTTAGCCCCGAAAGATTTATGTGCAACAGTCCTTCTATACGTCAGGAATTTAGTGGAACTTGGATACGAATGAAACATTTCCGACCATGAGTTTGATGACATATATACCCCTAAGTTAGAACTAAGTCACTGCCAGAGATTTTCTAAATGCGTAATTTCTTATTATCGTTGCACTCAGAAACAATATGAAGGCAATTGGCGAGGGACATCACCAGTTGATAATTTTGTGCCTCGGTCTAGTGAAGAGAGCGACACCTGAGCTGGCACCTTCCTTCCAAATTTCTACACCACTCAAAAAGGAAGACGGGATCTTGACCAGATTTAATGTGCATCAGTCCCGCTACACGGAGAGAGTTTAGCGGCATCAAAGCTCGAGTCTACGACTCTACAAAAACAATCCTGGCTGCAAGTCCACGACCATGGCTACTAGGTTATCTTGACCTTATGGGGTGCAAGTTCAGGTACCGTCCTCGTCACTTGATCGGGGCTCAAAATTACAAGGTCCAGCTAATACGTGCGACGTAATAAACAATCAATCAGTTAATAAACAATCGATACTTTTCTTCATTTATGGAGTTTAGATTAGAAGCCTAATTTTACGAGTGTTAGCCTAAATATTTCTGTAGTTATCTTAAACCCCATTAAACCCTCGATGGTATGTTTGTTGGGAGTTGATTGCATTATGAAAGATATATGTTATTGGAAATTTATTTCATATTCAGTGGAAAGTATCTTAACGATTTTCTTCCTTTTCAGGAATCAACTGAAATATTGAATGAAACGCTAAAGATGAAAGTCAAACAATTTGATTATGAAACTGAGCCCCAGTATTTGTCATTTGGAAGTCCAAGTCCTGTATTATCGGGAGACACAGATAAGAAGCATTTTGTGGAAAATACGAATATGGGAAGCAGAAAAAGAAAATTCATTCAAAATAGCGGAATGCGCATAAAAAATAGAAAATACACGATTACTAAAAAGAAATGCATTAAAAAATGTTTAACTCTTTTGAGTAGAGAAATTTCTGAAGTTACAGTAAAGGAAGTTCAAAGTGACAACACACTCGCAGGAAATCTGGTTGTAGACGAAGTAAATGGCATCGAAAAATCCCCAGTTATTGACAATAATAATTCTTGTAGTAATATTACACGCGACCTAAAAGCTAGATTAAACGAAGAAACTTCATTGAAGAATCTGTTGGAAAGCAAAGCTTGTAATGTTTCAGTTATTGATAATCAGACATTTGAAAATAAAATTTTTGATGATGGCATAGAAGATATTTCGGATGCTTCGACGGATATCTCTTCCACTGACTACGATTCAAGTTATGCTGCTTCTGTTAGTAGAAACAGTGGAAGCCCAGCTTTATCCATTAATGAAAACACAGTTTCCGACATTTTTATCAAATCAAGTAGTTGCGTAGACGCCTCGAATTACGATTCTAATATCAAGGAGGGGTATACTGAATACAAAAATAGTAGGGAGCCTATTAATCTATTGTGTGTTCAAAATGGTACTTCTGAAAGTAAATGTTCGAATAATTTAAGTCTAGAGACATCCACTCCTGTAAGCGAAATTTCTAACAGCAATTTTACTATTATCAATGATACCAAAGACGAAGTGCCAAGCTTTGTTTTTAATGAAAATAAGTTTGATTAAGTGAGTCAAATGTATGGTCAGTCTGAAAGTAAATTGAATGAAGAGAGATTTGACTTGGAATCTTCCCATATGCAAAAGCTGATATCTTCTGAGACGCGTGGTGATAAATCAGCTTTTCTCTTGGAGGTTTCTAATTTTACAACACCCATAATTGATTTTAGTAATGGAGCACCCAGTGTTGCTGAGAGTACTAACAAAAATGTTGATGGTGCATCTTCTACCGTAACACCAGTATCCACCATACAATACTGTGATTCTATGGAGATACCTGGTAACAACCAATTAGGACCTTTTGATTTAAGTGGGAAAAAACCGAGTGCAGTTTCTTTAACTTTCAACAATCCAGATATGCCCATACGCTATTCAGGTGAAAATCCTACAGAAATATTGACTAAGAAACAGTATTCTGAAGAATGTATTTCACATTCGAATGATTCAAAACATATTTCGTTTCCTGTGGTAGACCAGAATCAACAAGTAAGAGATAAACTTGGAAAAACAGAGCTAAATCTTAACAAAAATAATTTATATACAAGTATCTATCTCAATGATCTCTACAGGCAATGCTCCTCGATTTCAAACGATTGTGAGCAAACATCAATGTTAAAAGAAAAAGACTCCGAATCAAGCCAAGGGAGGAACTTAAATACAGTGTCCAATTACCCTATGGATAAGCTATGTGAAACTATCGTGTACAAACCCATACCACTACGAATGTCAGTACAAACTGAAAGAGCTGCACCAAGGCATTCGAGTAGTGCACTATGGCATCCGAGCAGTTCACCAAGGCTTCCGAGCAGTTCACCAAGGCTTTCAAGCAGTTCACCAAGGCCTTCGAGTAGTTCGCCAATGCTTTCGAGCAGTTCACCAAGGTTTCCTTCAGTTGCTGCATCTGATTCATCAACCTTTCCAATTTCGTCGAAAAAGTCTAAAAAATCGACGAAAAAGCAAAGTAGTAAAATGTTAAAATGTAATTCATGTGGCTTTGTAACAAAATCGGACACTTATTTAATACAACATCATTATGAAACTGGTCATCCGATAAACTATTTGATGCCGAGCAGTGGTAACACAAACAGTCCTGTTTCATGCATTCAAACTCCTACGAACACAACTATCTTTAATCACACCTTAGGTCAAGGATCAAACACCTCTGTTATTTTAGGAGGAAACACAATGATGTCCGGCAACCTCTGTAACTCTCCAATTCCTCAAATGAAAGAAATGACTGCTGAAGGTATTAATTTAAATGTTAGTGGTGCAAGTTTATCAAAATATTCGCTTGAAACAGATACAAAAACTCCATCTATTAGCTCAGCACCCCCTCAGTTGCCACTTTCAGGTTCTGAGAATTATTTGGATGATACAGCTGCAAATAATCCTACAGATTCAGTACGGTCTCAGCTTACCGGACACCAGACCAATCTAGTTCATTCAAAACTTCTCGAAAACACTGCGAAAAATGCGATCAAAGTGTTTGGGTGTTACGTTTGCAAGAATTTCTGTACAGATTCATTACAGGATCTAACAAGACACGTTAATACCGATAGAAGTAAGCCTGACGACTCTATGATGACCCTTGATGGTGCTTTATACTCCTGCAAGCTGTGTAGATTTAGAAGCCATGAACCAATCATGGTCGAAATTCATTGCGAGGGTGAGGAGCATTTAAAGAGATTGAACCATAGTAATCACATTAAGGAAGGAGATTCGAATTCCTACAGCACGCATCTAATGTTTCCAGAAACATCTAGTACTGTGTGTCTAGTCTGCAATATTTGTTCCTTTTATTCTGATTCTTTGCACTCTTTCCAAATCCACAGTGTCGATTCAAAGCACAGCTACAATGTTCAGCTTTACAGGTTTCTGGATTCATTTGAAAATGAAAAGGTAAATTACGTTTGCAAATCATGCAATTTAGGAGCGGTAAGTAGCAAGGAACTTTTCCTACACGCAATTTCTAAAGAACACAAAGCTACAGAACGTCGCCTTTTAGACGCATATGGGACCATAGAAACAGGAGGCATTTATATCATAAGAGAGTCTCGTCGTTTAGACAATGAGCTTACAGAGAGCACAAGTAAGTATTTTAGATACTTTTTCTACTTTCGTATTACAGTCTTCCCACCAAGGCATGTATGCACGTTAAATCTGTCAAGGCTCCAGACTCGTCTGCTGAACGGGTATGACTTAATAATCCCACTGTAACTCATGCATGCCGTAAGAGGCGAATAAAAGGAGTACCTAGCGTCTGGGGGTACAGCCGGGCACTCTGAATCTGGGGATTATATCAGGGGACCTCAGGGACATTCCTTATTCAGGTAAGTACGGGCATCATGACCCCGAGGCACTCTAGTGATCTTTTTCTTTCTCACGGAGTTTACTGTCTTTGATAAACACTGGTACGTGCCCCCGGGATACCCTAGCGATCCTTCTCTATTTTAGACCCTCCTTCTTGTCAACCAATTTTTTTTTCATTTTTTTACGTCTGGACCACAGTTAAATCTTTTTTGGCGCATCATAGCCATATCTGGCTCTTGCGTCAATAAACTTTACTTTCTCACTTGACCCTTGTTGACCAATCCATTTTCATTGTTTTAACGTCTAGATCATAGATTTACCTTGTTTGGCACAGTATCACTCACCTTCCTTGTCAACCAATTTTTGTTTTTGTTCAAATTTTTTCACGTCTAGACCACAATTAAGTCTTTTTTGGCGCAGCATAGCATCGTCTGACTCTTGCGCCAAGAACCTTTATAACACTCATTCACTGTCAAGGCTCCAAGTTTCCCCTGGCAAAGTGTAGAAATTTGGAAACAGAGGTGACAGCTCGGGTGTCGTGCTCATCAATTGACCGAGGCTCAAAGTTATTAGATTCGTCGCCAATACTCTTCGTGTTGCTAAGTGCGATGTAAATAAACTACCAATTAAACAAAAGCAAACATCAAAGATGTATTTTACTCAAGGCAGCCAAACATCGAAAACAAGACCTCCTAAACCTTATAATCTTTAACTTCCAGATCCTTTTTGCTTGAAAAATGCACGAGGTGTATTTCTATCTTTGTCATTATAACGGATTTCAATAAGCGGAAATCTCATCTTTGATGAGAATTGGGTCATGAAAATGTTCGCCAGTTACTCCTGCGCCTGATACTTCTCGCGTTATTCGGAATGAGACTAAATGTAAAAGTCTTTACAATTTTGTTCTTTGGCAAGCAGATTCCTCATAAGGGAATAAACCGGAAAAAAAATCTCTGCAGGCTTTCGGTTTTAAAATGTTTTAACTAGGAAAGCCCCTTAGCCATTAAATTATTCATGCAATATTTACATCAAAACATAGAGTCTCAAACATAATTTAATAACGTAAAGATTTTAAATAAAAAAAGAAAATACATAGAAATTTGTTCCTACTGCAAACAAATTGAATATTTACCTAGGAATACATAATTTTAATTATTAAAGCAAATACAATTACTGTGACTTATTCCACATGATTCTGTCGAGCCAAATCTACAAAACAAAGAAATTCTCAAGAAATAAGCTAAATAAGGTGAAGTATATAAATCATCTCTGTGAAGCTCCATACAATTTTTAAAATGTTTGGGAGAGGCCTGGTGAAATTGCAAATAGAGCAAGTTGAAAACGTTTTCTTCTGGCAAAAGTCAGACTTTTAGTTTCTGCACTAGTAAGTCTGAAAATGGTGCTTTGGATGCTTTTTCTACTTTAGTGGCAGCCTCAGGGGACTTGCCTTTTAGGCAACTACGGGAATCACTACTCCAAGGTACCTCAGCGATCTTTTTTTTTCACATGGGGTGTGGCCGCGGAAGCCTAGTGGTCATGGTTTCAGACTCGTGGCCCGCGGGTTTCGTTGAGTCGCGGGTTCGAGACTTGACCTCTGGAGACTCTCTGTGTAGCCGGCGCTGATGCACGTTAAAATATAAGACTGCCAGAGCCCAAAGTCCTCCCGTTGGTGTAGTGCGGAAGTTAGGAGAGGGGGTGCTAACTTGGGTTTCTTCCTCGTCACTTGACCGAGGTTCAGAATTACGAGGTACATCGCCAATAGCCCTCGTGTTGCTTCTAGTGCGACGTTAATAAAACTAAACTAAACTTTCCGATGAGGCATACTGTCATTAATGAACACGGGTGATGGCATCTCAGGTATACCTTAGCAATACTTCTTCAGGTTGAATCCTAATTCAGCGCACTGCTTCGCTACAAAATTTTTTGTTGATGACAAATCGCTAAATAGGTAATCTACAGTGAAATCCAAAAGGTCTGAAAATCATAATTGAAATGTTTGCATTTTAATTTAACCTTCAGTTTAGTTGCATTTTAGTTTTAAGTAATTTTATAAGCCACTTAGGGGCTTTTTTTCTTTAGGAAAGCACATGAATCATGACCCTGAGGTAATATTTTTTTCCACAAGGATTTTATTGTTTTTGTAACATTCTCTTTGGATATTTCTCTAATTTCGAAACCTCTTATCAACCCTTTTTTGCCTCTCCAGCCTTTATATATATATATAATCACAGTTATGCCCTGTTTGGAGCGGCAATTTGCCACATGTCTCTTACACCATTGAACTCAACTGTCACTCACTCAGTTCTATAAACTTTCTATGAATCCGTGAAATGGTGGATCCTTCATTATTTACTCCTCGTCAGAGGGTTACCATCTTTAAGTATGGAAATCATGACCCTGAAGTATATCCTAGTGAACATTTTCTATCTAATGAGGTTTATTGTCTTTGGCAAATATGGGTAACAAGCTCCCGGGATACCCTAGCAATTCTTTATTTCCAGCACTTTTTTTTGCAAACCAATTTTGAAATTTTTGTATAATTTTTTCTGTTTAGACTATAGTTTAAGTAAAAGTGGCACAGCTGAACCAAATTTGGCTTTTGCCCCATAATTCTGCCATGCACTCACTCAATATTTACTCTTAATTCTTGTAAAATAATTGTAACCTTTCTATCAGAATCTCTGAAGCGGAAATATTCGTTCTTCCTGAAATTCCTCCAAACAGCCTTCGCTCAGAGTATTCTATTAGCTTGGAATTTTTGCTTTGCAGCGTCCACGGGAGTCGAGTGTTCATTACAGCGAGTATACGGCCTACGTTGTCACCATGGAATCGTGGGTTGGAGTCTTGACGTGGATAACCATTAAATCTGTCGAGACTGGTAGTCTTCACTTTGGCATGATGTGGAAGTTTGAGCTGTTAGCATGAATGGAGAATGATGTGGAGGAATAAGTCGTCCTCATCGCTTGAACGATATTCAAAATGCCGAGGATTATCACTAATAATGGGGGATATGGAGCTTATTGCTCATGGTCCCGAGTTCACGACCGACATTGCTTCCGTCCAGTCATAGGTTCCTCATGGGGTTTACTGTCTTTGGTAAACACGGGTGACGCACCCCGGGGTACCCTAGCGATCATTCTGTCTTTTCGACTCTCCTTGTCAACCAATTTGAGTCTTTTTTTTCAATTTCTTCTCTTCTAGAGCGCAGTTACATCTTATTTGGCGCATCATAGCCATATTTGGTTCTTGCGCCAATAAACTTTCCTTTCTCACTTGGTCCTTCTTGTCGACCAATCTTTTTCCATTGTTTTAACGTATAGATCACAGATTTACCTTGTTTGGCGCAGTATGGCCACATCTGGCTCTTGCGCCAATAAAACTTCACTATCACCATCACCATCAGTCATAGGTTCGAGTCCTGATGCCACTAAAGATTCACTATGTAGCGGGGCTGATGTCAGTCTGGTCGTTGACGAGGGGAGGAAGTTAAGAAAGGGAGTAGTCAGTTCTGATGTCATCCTTGTTACTATGCCGAGGTTTAAAACGATGAGGTCCGTCTCTGATAGTCCTCGTGTTGCCTCTTTGTACGATGTTCGTAAACAATTGAGTCCTGAAGGCGCTAAGGACCCGTCATTTAGAGAGGCCGATGCACGAAGATCAGAAGAGATAAGCTAAATGATAAGTTTATATATTAGTGGGTAGAAAATAAAAGAAATTAATTCTGGTTATTTGAGAGAATGGCTTGTTCTTTTAAGATTACATTTTGTGTGTGTGTGTGTTTTTTTTTTTTAATTTTACAGATTGTTTCTGTCACTCAGGAAGTTAAGTAATAAAAGTTTTTGAAAGAAGGGCACCTTAATTTCTTCGTAAAGGTCGTGATTACGTATAAACTTCAGTAGTTATTGTAGTTCGCGAATTTCATTAACGGTGCCAGATGTAAAATTTAAAATAAAAACTTAAACTTTATTTCATCATACTTATAGAAAAAGTATAAGCCCCGAGTAGGTGGTCATTTGAAAATTGACTTACAGTGGCACAAACAATTGAGGATACACCTTACTTTTACTTGATAAATCCAACTTTCAATCAAAATAACACCTTAACCAGAAGTGCAAACGAATTTTTATTCTTAGACATAACAAAAGGTTTAATTAACAGTAAAAATAAAGAAAAATCAACGACAAAATTCTAAAATAAAACTTTTTAGAGGCATTTCAAATAAACATAAGCAGATTTTTACCTCAAAAAATTGAGGATACACAAATGAAATTTTTATTTAACTACCACTTGATATCTTTTTGCTTGCTACTAATAGTCTAAGTTTGGGAAATTTTATCCTAAACTTTTTCAACTGTTATTTCTGTCTTTTGAAGTTGGTTATGAGAATATAAAGCTGTAATTTTAAATGGAAAATGGCTCCTCGAAAAGAGACTAGTATTGATGTAAGAAAATTTATATTAAGGTTATTTAAGAAGGGAAAATCTTATCGTGAAATAGCTGAAATTGTCGGTAGAAGTCCCTCATGTGTCCAGAAAATCATAGGGAAATTTAAACGCGATGGATTAATTCAAAATAAGAGTGGAAGAGGAAGGAAAAGTATTCTGAGTGATGTAGCTAAAAGGAAAATTTTAAAAGATATCAAGATTAATCCTAAACTGAGTGCAGTCAAACTAGCTGCAGAAACTTCTCGAATAATCTGCAGAAGTGTAAGTGCTGAAACTGTGAGAAATGTGATTAGACATGCTGGATATAGCAGTCGAGTAGCTAGAAAGAAACTTTTCATAAGTTTACAAAATCAGAAAAAGCGTTTGCAAAAACTCATCAGTTGAAGACAGAAAACTTTTGGAAGAAAGTTATATTTAGTGATGAAAGTAAATTCAACATTTTTGGAAGCGATGGTCGTCACACCGTTTGGAGAAAGCCGAACACCGCTTTGGATCCAAAAAATTTACGTCCTACAGTTAAACATGGTGGTGGCTCCGTCATGGTTTGGGGTTGTATGGCTGCAAATGGGGTAGGTAATTTAGTTTTTATAGATGGTATAATGGATCATAAGCTTTATATAGACATACTCCGAAACAATCTTGAAGAAAGTGCACAAAAATTGGGTTTAGATGGAAATTTTATATTTCAGCACGACAACGACCCCAAACACACGACACGTAATGTCAAAATGTGTTGTCTTTTTCATTGTAAACAGCAATTGCACACACCGCCACAGTCCCCTGACATCAATGTCATAGAAAATTTGTGGGCCACACTAGAAACAGCGGTCCAAAAACACCAGATTAGAAACAAAGCCCATTTAAAGCAAGTGTTACAAGAAGAATGGGATAAAATATCTCCAGATACCACTAAAAAATTGGTCGAATCGGTACCAAGACGTTTGGAGGACATTATAAAAGCCAAAGGACATGCAACAAAATACTGATACTGTCTATGCATGTAATATATCGAAAAAATTTCATTGGTGTATCCTTAATTTTTTGAGGTAAAGATATGCCTACGTTTACTTCAAATATTTGTGAAACTTTTAATTTTAGATATTTTTTTGTTGATTTTCATTATTTTTACTGTAAATTAACCCTTTTATTACGTGTAAAAGTAAAAATACGTCTTCTATTCTAGTTAATGTGTTATTTTCATTAAAAGTTGGATTTATCAAGTGAAAGTAAGGTGTATCCTCAATTGTTTGAGCCACTGTATGTAGGCGATGTCTTCTCTTTTTTTTTTCTATTGTAATTAAAAAGCTTTTGATTCACCTCCTACTCAGGGAATTACCTTCTTTATGTAACTGCAAGAAACATGCAACTCCGAGGTAATAAAGGAATCTTTTTCTTTCCCATTGAGTTAGTTTTGGATAAACCCGGTTGACGCATTCCGGGAATACCCTAGCGATATTTCTCTTTTTTCGACTCTTCAAGTAAACAATTATCTTACTCTTTCCCTCCATTTTTTCAAATTTCTAAATCAGTTACACTTTGTTTGGTGCAGCATGGTTATATCTGTCTCTTGCGCCTTTAAACTCCACTACCACTCATTCACTCGATTTCACCTCACGTAATTCCTTCTCGATGGCTTACCATCAGGCTGGCGCGGGTACTATGACCCACGAGGTGGCAACCTAGTAATCTTTTCCATAGGTTTTACTGGCTTTGGTAAACTCGTGTGTTGTGTTTACGGTATATAAAGCAATTCTGCTCTGTTTTAAACTCTCCTTTATGTCAACTATTTCTCCTTCTTCCTTTTTTTTAATGGGTTTTATTTAACTTACATTGTTACTTGTGTCTGGTCCAAGACTTTAAAAGCTTTTATTCTCGCATTTTAAAGCCCACAATTGAACTGAAGTTTTTTTTGTACATGATAGTTTGGGATGACAACATGATAATTTAATTAAAATTAATAAAAATTTTCTAATTAAAACTAATTATTTAAAGAATTAAATTTTATGCCATGTTTCTCATCAAGTCGCCAAATTCGTAGTTTTATTTATCGTTTGCTTTAATTTCAATTACATGTAACTTAATTGATTAACATAATGCTTAATTGGGCTAAAATTGTTTACACGTATATATTCTAGATAATTAATTTAATAAACGTCAAATAATAAAATAAATTATTAAAACTAATTATTGGATAAATTCAATTTGACTCAATGTTCCCTTTTGCTCTTAAAATTTTAAGGTTAAAAAAATTGTTATTCTAAGTACGAAGTTTGAAAGAGAATCCATGTTAAAAAACTCTTTTTCTTTTTACTAGTGTTATTTATACGCCTATATTAGTTACACATGATTAGCATAGCAAAAGCTGTATTAGATATTAGCGTCATGAGAACTCATTATTATTTACTCATTTGATCGTGGTTGAAAGTTACGAGACTGCAGTAGGCCGAGTGGTCATGTTCGTGAGTTCGTGTCTGGCGTTGCTTCCGTCAAGCCATGAGCTCGCGCCCCTATTCTACTGAAATTCACTCGTGTGGTGACCGAGAATGACAGAATAGTCCCACTGTAGCTCATGCAAGTCGTAAGAGGCGACTAAAATGGGTACCCAGCGTCTTGGGGTGCAGCCGGGCACCCTGCTCCTGGGGGTTATATCAGGAAATCCAAGGGACTTGCCTTCTTTAAGTAAGTACGGACATCATGACCCCGAGGCACTCTAATGATCTTTTTCTATTCCAAGGGTTTTCTGTCTTTGGTAAACACGCATGATGCACCCCCGAATTACCCTAGCGATCCTTCTCTATTTTCGACCCTCCTTGTTAACCAATTTTTGTCTTTATTCAATTTTTTCACTTCTAGACCATAGTTGCATCTTGTTTGGCGCAGCCCAGCCACATCTGGCTCTTGCGCCAATAAACTTTACATTCACTCACTCACTCACTCGTGTGGTGATCGATATGAAAGAAAAGTCCCACTGTGGCTAATGCATGTCGTAAGAGGCGACTAAAATAGGTACCCAATGTTTGGTAGTGTAGCCGGGCGCCCTGACAATGGAAATTACTCGTATTTCAGGTACTGGTCCCCCAGTTTGGAGAACTTAAGGTGCTTGCCTTCTGTAGGCATGACCCCAAGGAACCCTAGTGATCTTTCTCTTTCCTATACAGTTTACTGTCTTTGGTAAAGATGGTTGACACGTCCCTGGCGATATTTCTCTATATTCGACCCTTTTTGTCAACCATTTATTTTAACCTTTTTTCATTTTCTTCATGTGATCGCGGTAGCCTAGTGGTAAAGGCATCAGACTCACGACTGCCAGTTTCGTTGAGTCGTGGGTTCGAGCCTTGACGCTACAAAAAACCCACCGTGTAGACAAGGCTGTCTCTTACGACACTTTACTCGGTGTTTGTTAAATCTGTCGGGGCCCAAAGACCTCCTATTGGCGTGGTGTGGAAGTTAGGAGAGGAAGGTACCAGCTTAGGTGTTGTCCTCATTACTTGACCAAGATCCAAAATTACGATGTCCGTCGCCAATAGACCTCGTGTTGCTTCTAGTGTGACGTTAATAAAACCAAACAGAAATCAATTTCTTCACATTTCTAGTTCATAGCTTTACACTTTACTTGTCTCACTAATTTACTAGTCACTTTACTAGTCTATTTCATTTAGCGCAACATAATCACATTTTGCTTTTGCACCATCACAAATACTATCACTCCCTTACTCAAACATCTAGATCGCCTCGCCTCTAGCGCAATTAAAGTTCACCATCATTCTCTCTACTGAAGATGTGTCGTGTTATGAGCGTTAAATAGTTCGAAGCAATATCTCTCTTTGGCATACAATGGAAGTTAGGAGAGAAAAGGTTCTAGCTAAAGTGTCATCCTCGTCACTTGAATGGTACTCAAAATTACAAGGTCCTTCGCTAATAGCCTTCAAGTTGCTTCTAAGTTTAATGTTAATAATCTATGTTTCTTCAATTTAAAGCGAAGAAAAAAAAATCTGTTTCTAGATTTTTCTTTTTCATCATGTTTTTTTTTAATTTCTATACATTTCTTATTTAAATTACTTTATTCATAGCTTCGAGTACGAATAGAATAAGCGAGCAGAGCCCGAAGGAAATGAATAAACCAGCAACATCATCAACTTGTCAGAATGATACACGAGAAGATAATTCGACAAGAAACAAAGATGCTCCAGAGCATATAAATTGCATGGACTTTGTACCTGGTCAAATAAATATGCCGAAAAGGACGATCTTCTGCCCACTTTGTAGCACCGAGTTTCCAAATCAATTCGATTTCCTGGTCCATTATAAAGAATTTCATGATAAGGGTGAAAATAGCAGGAAGTCACTTAAGAAAGAAACGATTTCTGAACAACTTTCACTCCCATGGAAACAGATAAGAGAAACATTGATTGACACAAAGATTGCGCCTCAGTCGAATCAAAACTCTCAAACAGTTATAACGGACAATACCTACTCTTCGAAAACAAACAAGGATCTTTCTGAACATATTTCGAGTATAAAGAATTCGAAAATGGCGGTTGATTCAAGTGAAACAGCGAAAAATTATTTTGATCGTACTATGACGTTAGCTGATTGCTTAAAAGAACCAAATTCTTATTTAAAAACCGAAACGCATAAATTGGAATCGGTAAATAAGAATACCAACAGCCAAAATTTAATCCCAAACAATGATACGTCTTGCGTGCCTTTGTCAGCTAGCGATGTTTATTTCAAAAGGGATTTTGATTCCCAATCAAGTGAATTAGAAGTAGATTGAAGAAGTTCTTTTAATATAATCTTATGGAATGAAAAATAATTTTATAATTCATGCCATAAAGCGTGTCTGAGATATTTTTTCTGTAGTAAAATATTTTTTTTATTTTCATAAAATTTATATGAATTATACAATCATTAACGTATGCAGTAACTCAATATTAAATCTGTAACAATTTTATGCCTTGCTTTATCTAGGCTATAAAATATCTAGATTAATAAAGCAGCTTTGTATTTTACATTACACCTTGCTATTTTATTTATGAATGTTTAATTTTTTTAAAAAAGGAAAGTAGCGAAGGATTTTACTCAAGTATAAGAGGTGAATTTTTTTTTTTTTTTTGGAAAATATCATTAAGGAAAATTAATTGTTGCAAAGAGAATAATCATCTTATTTTCAAACAGTAGGTTAAGTTTCGTGTATAAGTTTCCTGTGAATAAACAGCTGATCTATCGGCAAAATGTTATCTTTTTAATAGGTTTTCTTTAACTCACATTATAAATTTTTCTGGATCAAAACTTTAGAAACTTTTTTCTCACACTTTAAAGCACTCAATTGAGCTGAATTTTTCTATGCACAATTGTTTTGGATGACAATATGGTAGTTTAATTACAATTAAGGAAAATTGATTAAAAATTATTATTAAAGAAATAAATTTTAAGTCAAGTTTCTCGCTAAATAGTCGCCAAATCTGTTGTTTAATAATTCATCGTTTGCTTCAGTTTTAATTACATGAAGCTGATATAATATTCAATTTAATAATTTATCATTTGTTTTAATTTTAGTTACATTTAGCTTAAATATGCTCAATTTAATAACAATTTATTGTTTGCTTTAATTTTAATTACATATAGCTTAATTGATTAACATAATGCTTACACGTATGTTATTACGACCTAAATAATTTTACACGTATTTATTTTAGATGAAAATTTTAATAAACGTCAAATAAATTAAACTAATTAAAGTAAATATTGAATAAATTCTATTTAACTCAACTTTCCCTTTTGCTCTTAAAATTTAAGGGATAAAAAAATTGTTACGCAAAGCGTGAAGTATGTAAGAAAACCCATGTTCAATAAACTCGTTTTTTACTGGTAATTAAAAACAGAGCTCCATTAATTTAGTTTATTGCTTCATGAATGCGTGTCGAGTAGAGAATAACCATCCAGTCTCTTCAGAAATTTTTAGAAAATTCATAAAACATGTAATAAGCAATGATCAAAGAACAGATCATGCCTTTGATTCTAAAATTAATACAGATATCCAAACAGTACTAATTTCCCTTTCTTGTGCGACATTTGTTATATTTTAAAACATTGACTTGTCTGTTGGATGTCCTCAAGAGCTTACCATTTTTAAGTCAGTGCAGGAAGTATGACTTCGTTATCTACCATGGTGATCTTTGAATAAATGGGATCCTATGATTTTACTGTATTTTGTAAACGCGTGTGACCCCACCCCCAGGATATCCCAATAATTCCTCATGTCCCTTGTTAACCAAAATTTACCTTTTTTTCCCTATATCTTCTGACGTCTAGAATAGATGCATCAGCAGAGCCAGATTTGGATACTGCGTCATATAAACGTAACATTTCCTAAATAGTTAGTTACTAATAATATAAATAACCGTTGTATAAATAATTTGTCTTCTATAGAATTTACATCCAATGCAATAATTAGATCATGTTGCTCAAATAAAATTAAAACAGATACATTATAATAGCCTCGTTAACATTTACAGAATTACAAACCTCAAGGGCTTAACATCTTTAGACAAGTTCGGCATAAACCTTAGGCACCTGAGTGATCTTTTCTTTTCCAATGATTAGGAGAGGGGGGTGTCAGCTCAGGTGTCGTCCTCGTTACTTGACCAAGATTCTAAGGAAAGAAGTTCCATCATTAATAGTCAATGTGTTGCTTCTCTGCGTGACGCTAATAAGCATTCACATCAAACATCACTCCTCATAACTGTGGGCTAAGGCTCATAATTACGAGGTTCGTTATCAATAGCCACTCGTGTGGTGACCGAATATGAAAGAATATTCCTATTGTTGCTCATGAATGTGGTAAGAGGCGACTAAAACAGGAACCCAGTTTCTGAGGAAGAGCTGGGTACACTAACTTATTCTTTACCTAGGGGTTTACTGACTTTTGTAAACAGGGTGACGCGCGCCCCGAAATACCCGAGAGATCATCGTCTATCTTCAACCCGCCTTCTTGTCAAGTTTTTTATTATCTTTTTTCAAGATTTTTCTTCAAATGTGTGGACCATAATTTATTTGTCCAGACATTTGGTTGATTGGTTTAATTAACGTCGCACTAGGAGCAACAAGGGCTATTGGCGACGGACCTCGTAATTTTGAACCTCGAGCAAGTGACAAGGACGACATCTGAGCTGGCAACTTCCTCTCCTAACTTCCACACCACGCCAACGGGAGGACTTTGGGTCCCGATAGATTTAACGTGCATCAGCCCCTGCTATACGGCGGGTCTTTAGTAGCATCAGGCTCGAACCTACGACTCATTGAAAACCGCCGGCCACGAGTCCCCTGCCTTATCCATTAGGCTACCGCGGCCACTAGATCACAGTTACATCTTGTTTGGCGCAGCGTACCCACATTTGGCTCTTGCGCCATTAAACTTCACTTTTTCCCTTACTTTCCGTCGGCTAAAGCTCTCATGATGCTTCTCATTGCATCGTTAATAAAACAATCCCAATCGCGTCATTTCTAGAGATGGTTTACGAATACATATGGACCGCTTCGGAATGAAGATATTTTGTAATATCCTCATAAAAATAACGAATTTCGTGAAAAGGAAAGCATTTTCATTTGAGGACTAAAAAAAAAAAAAACATTGAGTCTCTAAACACGAGTCCTGGAAATCCTTCTGCACCAACGATGATGAAAACTTTAGCCTGAAATTCAGGGTTGTCTTTGGCAAGTATTTTTTTTTTTTTTGAATTCTTAGGCCTTTAAAGTCATAATTCTTGATTCGTCTGAAAACTTTCCCGAGGAGAAATATGAATTTTTAATACGTTCTCTTTTCCTAAGCATTTATAAAAATGTTCCTATAAATGGTCAAGAGGTTCTACTGTGATTGTGTATATATATACGCCATGTATTTTTTTGTCACTAATTTATATTTATACAAAATTTTAATATGCAATTTTCTTTGCAAAAAAATTGTGATAAAATTTACAGTCGGTGAAGAGATTTTTGACTTTTTATTAGAGATTGTATATTCATTTCTTATCGTTTTTGTAATCAGGGCACTTATACAAATAATATAACTGTAAAATCCTACAATAAGCATCAAAAGTAAATTGTGCATTTTATATCAATTTCGATACAAATTACGATTTAAATGTACAGAAAATTACTACTTAAAATATCATTTATTTATTCAGGTCTACAACGTCAGGTCCTTTGTAAGAACATTTTCACTCATCAACATTTTTCATTTGGATAGTTTCCTTCGTAACGTTGCTAATTGGATCACTTCTACTGTGTGTGTTTAAGTGTCTGTTTAGAACACACAATTCAGCTCTATATTCCAGAAATTTTTTTCTTAAATATTTTATACAAAAAATTTATCATTGTATAGATACTAATATGAAAGATTATTTGTTTGAAGCATCTGATTTAAAGTCTGAAAATATGGTCTACTTGTTCATTCCCCGATTCCTTCTCGTAAGCATTTTCTTACCACTTACCCTCGAAAAATCAAGGAATAAAATTGCCTATTCCTGCGTTTCCTATTTTTTTCGGCCTCAACAGCAAGTGGTCATGGTCACGAACTCATGACTAGTGTTTCTTCTGACATTTCAAGTCCTAATGGCACTAAAGACCATTGTACAATGTAGCTGATGCACGTCAAATCCGTCGAAGCTTCAAGTCCTTCCATGATACTTTGAAGGGGAAGACACTTGACCAAGGCTCAAAATTACGATTTCCCGTCACCAATAGTCATGTTGGTAGTTCTCAGAGAGACGTTTATAAACAATAAATCAAATCCAAAATTGTTCAACTCGTGCCATTCTAGCCTTTGTAAAAACATGCCTAATAATATGTCATAGTATAACAAAACGAGTTATCTCGGCACTAACTTTGGAAATCATTCTTCTATTCTAAAAGATTGATCGGAAAAGTCCTCCCCCTTCTCTAAATAAACTCTGGTGTGGTTCACTTTCCTTACATATTCCCAATAAATGTCAAATTAAAGAGATTCAGCTCAGCTGTTTTACATACCCTTTTGTAGCTCAACAATACTATTTCATAGAAGAAATGCACGTAGTCTGTTACCATTGTAACTGAAATTCTGTTCTCCCCTTAAGCTAGTCCTTTAAGCCATAAATTAACTTCTTTTCCTACGTCTAAGGCATGTCAGTGCAATCCATTGACACAATATCGGACAATGCTTTCCTTTTATGATTTCAAAGGGGGAAAGAAAAGAGCTTTTTAAGATAAGAAAACACCTGCAAAAGCCTGCAGCTGTTGCTGCTTCAGTTAAAGTCAGATGTTCTAACAAGGATTGGCCGAGCTAATACTAACTTGTTATTCACACAAATAATACTTTTCAGTACTAATGCGTGAAGGTAGAAACAAGTTAATACCATATATTCCGGTGAATAATGCGCACCAATGATTTCCAACAGCATTTTTAAAAAAAATGTTTTAGTCATATTCTCCATTTAACGCGCAACCTTTATTTTACGAAAGTATTCGAAATGTACGTGTGATGCTTTTATCATTCCTTCGAAATATTTTCCCAGGTTTTCGAATAGTGGCATACTTCAATGGTAGTTAGTTTAATTTTTTATTAGCGTCGCACTAGAAGCAACACAAGGGCTATTGGCGACGGACCTTGTAATTTTGAACCTAGGTCAAGTGACGAGGACGACACCTGAGCTGGCACCCCTCTCCTAACTTCCACACCACGCCAACGGAAGGACTTTGGGCCCCGAACAGATTTAACGAGCATCAGCCCCAGCTACACGGTGTGTCTTTGGCGGCCAAGGATCGAACCCGCGACTGAACGAGAACCGCCAAGCGAGTCCACGACCTTGACCACAAGGCTACCGCGGCCCATACTTCATTGGTAATCGATAAGGGAAAGAATAAGTTTGTGGGGGAATAACTTGAGGGAGTAAATAATTCTGCAAACAAGGGGGGTTATATTCAATCCAGATTGCACAAAAATGTTTTTTCTATATTTTCGAGAACAGGAGGACTCAACTTGGTGTAAGAACAAGCACTTCCGAATCCGAATGAATTCTCAGAATTAGGAGTCAAGAGATTTTCTCTTTCTCCGTTCATTTAAGGCCTTAATTTTGAAGTGAACTTCGAAGGCTTTAAAGTGAATCACATTTGCAGAGTGAAAGTATAGTGATCTAGTTAGTTTCTCAGTAGTACATGTGCCCTGCCAAACGAAACAAGCTGTGTTGATTTCAAATGCAGTAATTCAATTGGAAAGAAAACGGATAAGTGTTATGGCAAGAATGTTTGGGGTTGGTGAGAGCTCCACACGTGATTGAAAGAAAAATGAAATCAAAATAATAAAATGAATGTAATTTATATGATGAGAAAGGAGCAAAAGCAGTTCTCATAAAGACAAAAGATATCGGGAAAAATTTAATTTCACCGTAGTGCTTTCCTGCTTTTTAGATGGTAGAAATTTAAAACCCATGGTTATTTTTATAAGAAAGACGAGGCCGATATGTAATTAGCCAAACGGTGTCTTATTCATGTTTATGAGAAAGGATGGATGGACGAAAACGATGTAAAATTGTTGGATAAGGATGCTTTTGCCAAACACAAAAGCGTCCTGGTGACTTAAAGAATTCAGAAAATCGTTTACTATAGGACATGTTCAGATCCCATCTAACAGATAATCTGAAGAATTTATGAAAACATTTTAACACATAGATAGTAATTATTCCCGTGGGATTCCTTCGATGCTGAATTTGGCCTTTAGATGTGTGTATAAATTACTGTTGCTCCAAAAGTACTGATTTTTTTGAAAGCGATATGAGTTATATAATCCTAAAATTGAATTCTAAATGTAGCACGCACGCATTTACCTTCTTGTGGAAAAACAAATTTTTCATATTTCGTATTCAGACTTAGTTTACATTGATATTATTTTCAGAAGGAGAAAAGAGATTATTAGAAAGTTATTTTCTTTTCTTATTGTTCTTTTACTCAAATAGAAGTAGTTAACTGGTTTCATTACTTAATAGCGATGTCGAAATCATTATTGATTCTTACAATCATTTTATTTAGACTTTTAATACTTACCCTTCAGACATTTTATGTATACTCCTTTCTAATAGTAGCGGTCGAATAATTGCTCTTCAAGTTAACGTTATATTCTTTTCCAGTTGATTATAAATAAAACAGATTAAGACATAAAATAATTGCGATGTAATAGTTAGAAAAATATACTGATGTTTTTATTTTAATCACATGTATTTATATGAAGACCATTGAGTGAGTGAGTGAATGTAAGGTTTATTGGCGCAAGAGCCAGATATGGCTATGCTGCGCCAAACAAGATTAAACTGTGGTCTAGACGTGAAGTTGAAAAAAAGATAAGTGGTTGACAAGAAGGAGGGTCGAAAATAGAGAAGGATCTCTAGGGTATCCCGGGAGTGCGTCACCCGTGTTTACCAAAGACAGTAAACCCATGGAAAAGAAAAAGATCACTAGGGTACCTCGGGTTCATGAAGCCCGTACTTACCTGAAGAAGGCAAGTCCCTGAGATCCCCTGATATAATCCCCAGGGGCAGGGTCCCCGGCTATACCCCAGACGCTGGGTACCCATTTTAGTCGCCTTTTACGACATGCATAAGCTACAGTGAGACTATTCTGTCATCCCCAGTCACCACACGGGTTTTTTATGAAGACCAAAAGTTGAAAAATTATATTTTACTTCAGTAATTTGCATGGGTATAGTTGTTCAAATTAAAATAAAATTTCTTCATCATGACAATTTTTACAGGTGTGTGGAAGGTCTCTCTCGTAAACATATCCCATATGTTTTTTACATGAAGGACATATTTTTGTGATTTTATTTATTATTACTATTTTTTTTTTTTTTTTTTTTGCATTATCTAATTTAACATGCCTCTCGTCTTTTAGAACTTGCTGATAATTCTGCTGAAATTCTTTATGTTTTGTTTCTTGCTCCATTAAATCTCAATATTCGGTGGCCTCTGCCAAGTGAAATAAAAATTCTTGCTGGGAGCTCTTTTTCCTATTGTTTGATTATATAAAATCTGGGCGTTAATAAAGCTGAATTAAGAATGTTGAAAAATACTTGAAAAGATCATCTACGAAATTTGGATTTTGTGTATGTTTTTGAGCTATTTGATCCAGCATATCTACGCCAAAATAAGTGCTATTATAAAAAGCAATTGTTTCTGATATATATACGCATTTTCCTGTTTTATCATTTTGTATAATTTTCTACTTAAAGATTTAACTCTTTTTTTCGGTTTACTTTTAAAAATTGTTTAAGACAATTATTTGATTTATAAAGATTACGTTCATAAACTTTGTTTGTTTCGCAAGCTTTTATGACTTCTCTTGTTGACCCGAATAGTTCCTACTAAGGTAATTCTTTTTAATAGAGGTTATAAAATTAGATAGAATAACTACTTCTACATAAAAATTAGCAGCAATTTTAAGATTTCAATGCAAATAACTTTATAAAACTACAATTTTTTCAACGGTCAAAAGATAACAGTGGAGTACATTACATTATCAGAAACAACGAAAGATTTTTTTATGAAGACCAAAAGTTGAAAAATTATATTTTACTTCAGTAATTTGCAGGGGTATAGTTGTTCAAATTAAAATAAAATTTCTTCATCATGACATTTTTTACAGATGTGTGGAAGGTCTCTCGCGTAAACATATCCCATATGTTTCCATATAGACATTCAATAATTAGCTATATATTATCAGAAGCCTTACATTAGACTATTTTGAGTAAAGTCTGAAAAGTGGTCGTGTGTGACAGCTCTGGTACATTTAATGTTTAATGTCCTTTTTTTCCCGTTGAAGAAATTCTACTGTACTTGATACGTGGAGGTCTATTCTATTACAAATTAATTGATAAGTTTTAAAATATTACAGTTGCACTAGACGCAACACGAGGCCTATAGGTGACGGACCTTGTAATACTGAACCTCTGTCAGGTGATGTTGACGACATCTGTGCTGGCACCTCCTCTCTAAACATCTCCAACACGCCAACGGCAGGACTTGGTTCGTAATGAGAGTGTTCAACTTGAGTACCTAGTCCTGTTGGGCTTTAAACTCCGATATGTTAATATTGCTTGATTACTTCAAGTGTCCAGTGCAATTGGATTTTATGATAATTCAGAGTTAAGAAATGAATTAGAAATTAAAAAATTAAGTGAAGTTGGTTCTCGACATATTTAACATGCATTAGTCCTGGCTTCCACACCACGCCTTGGGAGGATTTTGAGCCCCGACAGATTTAACATGCATCAACTCCGGCTTCACGGAGGGTCTTTAGTAACATTGGCATTCGAATCACGACTCGACGAAAACCGCTGGACGCGAGCCCAATACCATAACCACTAGGCTACCGAGGCCACTCTGACTTGATTAACTGACTGTCAATAATCAAATCTGTTGCCATGGCTCAGTGAATTAGGTAGACACTCGAAGAAATTTAATGAACGAAAACGGCCGGCCACGAATCCGAAACGTGACACTAAGCTACTGCGGCCACTCGAATATGTTGGAATATTAAGGTAAGTGTTTTATTAATTTTTACACTTTTCAATGGTTTTGCGGTTTCTCCCACGAAGAATGTTACTTATTCTCATTTGAACGTATTAAACTTTAAGCAATTTAATTTTACAGGTGCGCAATGCATTCGTTATATATTTTTTTCTGTGGAGGAATTCAGGGTTTCACACCGGGGGGGCAAAAATCCACGCTATGTCACTGCTTTAAGACACCTTCCTCAGGGATTAGCCATGGGAACGCACGCTGATTGGTAGAACTACGATCTTGCAAGCAAATGACAGAGGGCTCAGATATTGTCATCCGAAATACCAGCTCGTTTCATTGATTCATTGTTTATTAAGTCAAAGAAGCAACAGGAAACTATAGACGAGGAATGAAATTTCCAACCATGATCAAATGATGGAGGTAGTTCCTGAGTTGGTGCCCGTTTCCTTAATTTCACACGCTTTGATAATAAGTACTTTGAGCCCCGACAGATTCAATAGGCAACAGCAACGGGTGTTGTAATGGAATCAGGTAGTCGAGTGATCGCGGTCTCATGACCAACATTGTTTTTGTAGAGTCCTGATATCAGTCAGGGCACAACGAAGGAAGTTAAATCTACTGAGCAAATGGTAGAAGACTCAGAAGCAAGTTAAATCTACTGAGGTTCAATGCTCTCTTGTTGAGATTAACTGGAACTTTGGAGAATGATGTCTAAAACTCTAGTATCGTCGTCATTACTAAACTGTGATTGAAAATTTCGAGGTCCATCATCGAAAAACCTCGTGATGCTTCTAAATGCGATGTTAAACAATGTCACTTAAGCCAGTGGTAGAGTAATAGATTAGTAAGGGTAGCAGACCTGGTCTCGTCCATCGTAAGACCGTCGAGTAGCGGGGCTGATGCACGTTAAATCTATCGAGGCTCAATGTCCTTGTTGGTATAGACTGGAAATTTGGTAAGGCAGGTCCAAGATCAGAAGTAGTCCTCGTCACTTGGCCGTGGTTAATAATTATGAGTTATATCGCCAATAGCCTTCATGTTACTTTTAAGTAGAATGTTAATAAATAATTAACTCCATGACAATTAAGCTACCTTGACCACAAAACTATCTGTATTGGAACTTGACACATGCTACATCTGTTAAGGATTCAAATCCTATGATGGGGGGGGGAGTGAAAGTCAAGAGGGTAGGGAAATAACCTAGGTGTTATTTTTGTGAAATGATTGAACACAGTTTTACGAGGGTTATTGAACTGAAAACTCTTCAGTAATCCTTTTGTTCAGTTAATTAATAATCAATCAATCAACATAATTACTTGAATCCTTAAATTGACAACTTATTTTATCTTGGCTATTTAAATAAGAAGCTATAGTCTTCCTCTTTAGTTGAAAACAAAAAGGGTAAGAAATGTTTTTTTTTAGTTTAAAATTTCAAAGAAAAATATTTTAGATAAGCATTTCAATGGAATTTTACGAATTTTTTTTTGATCGGAGATATTGAAAAAAAGTTCGCATTTGAATGGTTTTTTTTATTAGTTTCTCACATGAAAACTTCGAACTTTGACCTTACAGTTGACGAAATAATTATTAAAGCAATTTAAGGTTCATCGTTTTTAAAGCAATAAAATAATAAAAATCGGCATTGTAAATGCTTGTATTATACAAAATTTTTACTTAACTCTAATATATTTTGTAAGAAGTAAATACTTAAAATAAAAAGTATTTTCAGAAAAAAAAATGAAACGTTGGTTATTAAAAAGTATTAGAACATCAGACATGAATGTTGCATCAAATATAAAATAAAATACCTAAAATTTTAAATTAAAAGTCAATACTTAGTATGTAATCAATTACCGCATTCAAACGTCTCGGCATCGATTCAACCAAATATTTTGTCTTATTTGAAGATATAGTGTTTTATGCATTCTTTAAAGCTTCTTTCAGACGAAAGTTGAGGTTATTGAGCATTTTCTTTGTACGCCCAATAAATGGCACAAATGCTCGATTGGGTTAAGGTTTGAGGACCGCGGTAGAGTTACAAGTCTTCGGGAAGCCTTATAGAGAAGCCCCTCTTTATTTTTAATGGCAGTATGCTTAGGATCTAGGTCTTGCTGGGAGATAAAAATCTCCTCCAACTCTAATTTCTATGCATTGTCTTTCAGGTAATGGCGTAACACATAAATGTATGTCAATGCTGTCATTTTCTCATTAAAAATTTGTAGATTTCAAACTTCATTGTAACTCGCACAGCCCCAGAACATGACATTACCTTTCTCCATGTTTCACTGTTTTCACATATTTTGAGATTCTGAAGCAGTACTTACCCCCTACAAATTGTAAAGACGCGTTTAGGTTTGAAAATTTAAAGCTTGCTTTCGTTGGCAAAAAGGACATTTTTCCAGAAATCTAATGATTTGTCTCTATATTTTTTTTGTCAAACTCTAATCGGTTCTTTTTCCTATTAGCTTTTGAAATATATGGTTCTTTTCCTTGACCGTTTTCTTACTATGCAAAACATTTCTAATTGTCTGAGATGTAACAGTATTTCCTGATGCTGATTCACTTTCTACGGTCAGCATAAGAGCACTTCTCGGAGATATTACCAGAGCATTTTTCACCAGTTGCCGTTTTTCTGTCACAGTCAGTTTTCTTGGTTTGTGTGATATCGGCTTATTATCCACCACTCTAATCTCATTTTTCCTTTTAATAATATTATGTATTTAGTGCAATAAAATATTCAATTCTTGAAATTTCGCGAAACGTTTTGCTTCTATGGTGCAGATAAATGACTTGTTTCCTCTTCCCAAGTGAAATCTTTTATTTTAGATGCCATGACAGAATATTTACGCAAAATCTGATTTAAATAAATTGAAAACAGATAAACAAGCCTCTTTAGCCGTAGTTAATATGAGGGTGACCTTAAAATTTTGCTACCGTTCGCTGTAATTTGCATACTACCTTTTTCTGCTCCAATATGCTATTGCAATGCTAATTTTTTTATTAAAATTTTGTATTCCCTTTTAATTTTTATTTCTATTTATAACATACTGTCTTGTGAATGCTCTCATATAAAAATTTCTTTCACTTCATTAGCCTGAAAATTCTAATTTTCATATATGAGTGTGAATTATATATGAATTTTGTGAATTATATATGAGTGGCAATAAATAGGGAGTACAATCGGGGATTAAGGCTTTTAGTTGTAGAGCATTTTGCATCAGCCATTCCTTAATTTTAATAATCAGTCTTCTTTAGAGGCAGCATATTTTTATAATATGATTCAAAAACTGTACACAGTTTTTGCTTTATCGACTTTTCTGTGGGCCGTATTAAGGGAACATCTCAATATTACATTTGAAACCATTGAATGACGCTTATAGATTCCCTAAAACCTATACGTTTTGAAATGTGGAATATTTACAATTACTTTTTAAGTATATATAAGAATGCAGTTACAAAGGGCTTACTGTTTACTGACCACAGTAAAAGAATTTACGTTTTCATGCTCGATCATCGTTTAGTATAAAATTTTCAGTCAAATTAATTCATAAGTAAACTACTTTAATCTAAAGATTTTGATTTATAAAAAATCCACTGATTTATTAATGGAGCTCACTAATTTTTTTAAAGAAATAAGATTGGATGAATTCTTTTGCAAAATTCTTAGAAGCTAAAAAATTTTCCAGCAAGATTCGCCTCGAATAAATTTCGAATTGACTAAACCATGTCAAATGCTCTCGAACTACGAAATGAAATTGTTTCGATGAAAGCTTAGACGAACTGATACACAAGATCCAAAGCAAAAATATATTCTTTCTTTGTTGTAGATCAGGGAATTGGAGCAAAGATCCAACTTGCTGATTAGTGATAATGATTCTTCTGAATTTGTATAGGATGCACAGATAGAAAGACATGGGTAAAAATTAATTACTGGCACATTGTAAAGATCTCTAAAACATTGACAGATGTTGATTCCTGCGAACTTCACGTATTGCTTCTAGTACGGCGTTAATAAAAAAAAACTAAACTCCTGCGAACTTCACACTTTAGAACTGGCTGACAAAGATACGCTTGTTCTTCCCCTTTAACAAAGAACAAATATCCAGTTGACCATCTTTAATTCATAACTTCTCTTAAAATTGGATCAAATTTGAGCATTGACTTAAGAATTTAGTTAAAGCTCCCAAAATTTTGGCTAACGATGAAAGAACTTTTCTAATTTAAAAATAATAAAAAAAATATTTTAGAGGGCCATGTCTACTCAAAAAAAATAGTCTTAACAGGTCAGCAATATTAGTCATTGAATTTGAATTGAGTAATAAAATATTGAAAGATATATTTCATGATTTTTGCTGAAAAGAAACTTCGAAAGAGATTATTCTAATTATACTTAGAATTAGTATTCTAATTAGACTTGGTACGTTATTATAATTTCATTTTTTTTAAAAGTGTATTTAAATTATATTTGAAAATAGTAGGCACTAATTTTAATTTGCAAGTTAAAACATAAATTTTGTATTCCAAAGAATTCTGTACATCTGTATGAATAGTATTGTCTTGATTCAATAATTTGTCTTTTTTTTTCGTTAATATAGTTCTATAAATCTGTTTCTTTTTTTGAAAATTTATATATTTTTTTTAAAGCTTGAGGGTGGTATTTTTTGCATTTGCCAATGGCAAAAGCTCTAGGGTCAACCCTTCTTGCATAAGAGACCATGTTTCTGAAGAAAGTTGGTAAGCTCCACATTCGTTCCAGTCACTCTACAGTTGTTCAGTATTGGGAAGTCTATTAGCTCTGGTATTAATTCTACGTATAATCCAATAATCTACAATCTCATTGCACTTAAGATAATGAGGAAATATCAGTTTTTATTGTTCCAATTAAACGTAAAGTAACATTTTTTTTTTCAACTTCCAATGAAAAACCACGAGGCGTGATTAAAATGTAATGACTGCAAAGCCATAAATATTTTGTTACCCGATTTTCACAATTCTTACAGAACGTAAAACTTGCATTATCCCTCTTAGTAATGCGCTATTCAATTTTTGTCATTTAGTCTCCATCCCTTTCCATATATTTAAGGGCCGCGGTAGCCTAGTGGTCAAGGTCGTGGACTAGCGACCGGCGGTTTTCGTTCAGTCGCGGGTTCGATCCTTGGCCACCAAAGACCCGCCGGGGCTGATGCACGTTAAATCTGTTCGGGGCCCAAATTCCTCCCGTTGGTGTGGTGTGGATGTTAGGAGAGGGGGTGCCAGCTCAGGTGTCGTCCTCGTCACTTGACCGTGGTTCAAAATTACTAGATCGGTCGCCAATAGCCCTCGTGTTGCTTCTAGTGAGACGTTAATATAAACTAAACTAAACTCCATATATTTAAGCCAACACTTAACTAGTCTAGCAAACCCATTCGGGAAAAACATTTCGGAGGAAGTTGCCTACACCATGCCTTAATAGCAACTTTAACCTTGCCGTCAAATTGAAAGTAATGTTTTTAAGGTGCTCTATCTTCATGGGGAGAAATGTGATAGTCACAAGGTTGGTTTCAATGACGCCTCGCTGCTTCACCCTCATTTCCATGTGGGTCACTGTCTTCAGTTCTCAGCACAACTGAGGCATTCTAATTATCTTTTCCCTTCCTGCGTAGTTTAATTTTTGTGGTAAATAATGCGTCCCAGGAATACCTTAGCAATCCTTCTTGTATAAACCAATTTTTTGTCTTTTTTTCACTTTTTCAAATATCCGCATCAGTTACACCTTATTTGACGTAGCATAGCCATATCTGTCTCTTGCGCCATAGAGCTTCTCTAACACTCACCCACTCTCAGGCCACCAATGACACCTCAGAATAAAGAAAATAAATGCATTACATTTAAAACACACCACTAACTTTCAGATGCAACAAAAGTTTTGAAAATCGGTTAAGAAATAATGAAAGCTATAATCGTGGAGGCACTTATCAATCAAGCCACATATAAACAAATTCTTAAACAAAGTTATATAATAATCAATTACGATTTCTTTATTTAATATGGAAGCTTGATTTTAACTTTTTACATTTCCTTTTAGGTTTTTTATTTATTTATTAGATTTGGTATCCTATTTTAATAGCAGTGAAGTAAGGAACAATTGTGAGATGAGATGTAACCTATTCTATTCTTTGGAAACTGTCTTTAATGGATCATGTGAACTCGAAATTCAGTTTCATAAATTACAATAGAACCGACAAAGCAATAGTTTAGGATTGTCTTTAAATCCCAATACAGTTATTTGTGACTCTCATTCTGACGAAATGCTCAAATTTGATAAAATGTCGATGTCTGAAGAATTTAAAGGTACAAAAGCCTCACAGAAAGACTCTGACATCTCTTCGCTGGAAAAGTCGAAAAACAGCTCGATACAAATAACTGATACATCTAAATCTGAATCACACAAACGTATCCGGACAAATGAAATTTCTGAAGTCGTCAATGAGGACTTCTTCAGTTCTTTCCCTTCTGCTAAGAAACGGGGGGAGTGCATGTTGAATTTCGAACCAGCTGAAAGTTTAAAGGATGATTTAGGTTCTCTGCAAATTAATTTCTTGTCAGACATTTATACTCATAATTCTCAAAAGTCTGTAGGATACTCACCCGAAGATGGGGAACAACATGAACTGTTCCTCGAGAAGAACTGGAAAAGTGCCCGAAAATCTGCATTCAGTCTCTGGAAACCAAAAAATTTGACCCAAACCAATCTGTCTGTCTACTCTCAAAGTCGTTCAGAAGACTTCAGTGCAAGTGATTGTGATGGGTCAGTGCATGGCAGGGTGAAGGTCTTAATCGATAACAAAAACGCAGATTGCTTTCAAATATTCCACTGCCGTATCTGCGAAAGTTTTTCGACAGATTGGATTCAAGAACTTGTAGAACATGTTCACCGGGACAGAAGTGAGCCTAATAATTTTGTCGACTACTCAAGAAGTCTTTATGTTTGCAGACTGTGCGAATTTTATACCCCTGAAAGACTAGAAATACTAGCTCATATCGGAACTATAAGGCACTCGTGCAGAGTGAATAATCACAATCACATCAGAGAAGGAGGATTCAAGACTTTGCATAAATTAACGGCGTTGGAACCCACTCTTTCAATACTACTAAGCTGTGATGCTTGCAGTTATTTCACAGGAAGCTTGAATCACCTATTGAACCACAGTACGGATGAAGAGCATTATTACTGCGTTAAAATTAGGAAGTTTCTTGCGTTATTCCAAAGCAAAGTGGAATATTGCTATTGTAAAATATGCCGTTTAATAATGTTTACAAAAGTAGATCTCTTTTCACATGCTGTTTCAGCCGAGCATAAGGCTAAAGTACAAAATATCTTTCATCTAGCATCTCTGGATAAGGAAATTTTGGATACCATTTTTGCTGTAAAGGAGTTTCATCCGACGACGAATGAATATTTCCACCAAGATTATCATACAGGTGAGTTTATTTTTCAAAATTGATTTTAATCTATCACTATTCTTAAATTTGGTTCACATCAAATGTGCTTCTTTTAAAAATAGCCGTGAGCCACTGGGATGGAAGGTTTTGTAGTTTATTTTAATCTCAAATATGGTCTTCAGCTTCTACCAGGTAGTTTTCAACGAGTTTTGTGGCGGCGGTAGCTTAGTGGTCACGGTCTCGTACTCGAGGCTGCCTTGTTCGTCGAGTCGTGGGTTCCAGCCTTGAGGCCTCTACAGACCCATCGTGCCTTTATGATGCATAAAATCTTGCCGAGACTCCGAGCCCTCCCGTTGGCATGGTGTGAAAGTTTGGAGAGAGGGGGACCAGCTAAGAAGTAGTATATAATATACTACTAGAATTGATACCAAGCAATAAATTATAGCAAATAACTTCTATTTTTGAACAATATTTATTAATTTTTTGTTTTCTAGTTTCGAAGTTCCCCTTTTTAATGAAACTTGTGTTCTGAATCTTGGCGACCTCTTTCGGCTGCCAATAGACTTGCCAATTGATACATATTTAGATGCGGTCTATCATTTCAACGCAAAAACGTTAACTTCAGGATAGATTTACTTAAATACTGACGTCTTTCAAGCTAATATCGTAAAACTAAGACCATTTTTATGAGTTATTCAAAAAATTTTACCGTATTTTAATACGATTCCTTTCAGACTTGTCATCGCTTAGTGTCAAAGAATTAGAACTGGGCTCGGAGCATATTCAGATTGAAAAATATCCCATTTTTCAAATAAATTCGTGACATTGTAACATATCTTTTTATTATACCATATATCTTTAAAAAAAATTTTTAAAAAATCCATAAATACTCAATTTTTGCCTTTAACATTGAACAAAGAACACATTTTGCATCAGATAAATGGAATTTATTTAGACAGCAATGAGAAGTATAATTAAATATGCTGTTATATGTAACTAGCATAAAGGAATCTGATTATAATACGAAGGATGTAACGTTCTTTTATCTGAAAATATTTCCGCTCAGTGCAGTAAGTCTGCCCAAACTCCAATGATTTTCTAACACTTTTTTCCTCAATGTTAGTAGGTAGACCACCTACCAATCTACACAGATGGGTGAAATTTCGTTGTTTATTAACCACGTACTCAAGAGCAACACCGGGGCTATTGACGATGGATTTTGTAATTTTGAACCGCAATCAAGTGACGTGGACGACGCATGAACTGGAACCTCTCTCTCCAAATTTCCATACCACGTCAATGGGAGAACTTAAGATTTTGACAGATTTAACGTGCATAAGCCCTGCTGTATAGCGGGTCTTAATTGACACAAACCATGTAATAATTAGGGTAAAGAAGCTGATTCAGTGTGTGTGCTGTACGTCGCCTACGAGCCCTATTTTGTCAACACTCTCGCTACAAGTGTCTCGTTTCAAAAGTCATTAAAACGGCGTGGCAGAAAATGTAGTCCCCAGATCTACAATAAACTACACTAGGTGAAGCTCAATATTAGGATATGGCTTCATATTCCGATGCGCAGAGCGAATGTCTAATTGACTCAATTTCACACTGGTCTTTCTTCTCATATTGTTCATATTTCGAACGATTGTTCAGTATTTCATCATCATCGAATCAAATTTTTATTAATTCACCTGTTTCACACTTGTCTGACATGGTCTGTCGAGGCTCCAAGTCCTCCCGTTCAAATGGTCTGGAATTTTGTAGAGAGTTCATGCGTAATCCTCGACATACACTTTACCGAGGTTCAAATTACGAGAAATATCACCAATAGCCCTCGTGTTGCTTTTCAGTGCAACGTTAACGAAACAATCCCATCACACCAATAATTTTCGTGTTATTTCTGGGGGCGGTATTAATAATCATTTTATCTAACTTGATGGGAGGGGGAACCGTTCACTGTAATTTGCTTGCATTTTTTTATATAAAATTGGCATTTAACACCATATTTAAGATTTTAACACTTTCGTTTTACATATTTATCAGTCATTGTACTTTATCGTCTGGTCTTAATGTGGCCTAAGAAAACTTTTGATATTTTTTAACAAATATTTGGCGCAGATTTGGCTGTTACTCCATAAGTTCACTATGACTGAAATTTCCCAGTTTAGTCGTGTTCTTTGTCATATTGCTAAGAAAGTCTTAAATAGAAATAAAATGATATAAATTTAAAATGAAAATCGTAATTTTAAAATTAACATGCATAATTTATTTTATTCAAATTTTAATTAATAGGTACAAAGTTGCTTAAGGTAAACAACAAACATGTCAGTGTCAGTGAACTGAAACGGCCTGTAACAATAATATACAATGATTTTACGAAGTATCGACCACTCAAACAAAACGTTACTTACGAAACTGAAACTTTTAATGCCAAATTCCAAGAAAAACTTCATTTAAAGAAACGCCGGTATGAGCCAGAACTGCCCAAATGTGTCGATTCGTTGACTTACAAGTGTTTAATTTGCCTAGAGACTTTTTTAGACGCAAATAGTGTTGAAACTCATCTTCTGTTTCTTCATGGAGCCAATGAAAATTACTTTAAATCACTTATTGAGATAGAAGACGGTGTGGAAGGATCTATTGAAAATCGAAAGAGGCATGAGAACAGGGTTTCAACGTTTGCTGGTGAATCTGAGTTGGGATCTTTATTAAGTACAAATAGCTTGATGACCAATCATCAATTGCATGCCTATTCGAAGAAACTAAGGAATGCAATGGACAACGAATGTTCGAAGAAAGATTGTAAGGAACCTTTGGCACTCAATTTTCAAACGAGTGATAATGAAATAAAACTTGACTTGAGTAGTTGTAAAGTGGAAACAAAAAGTTTGGATAGCTGTTTAGGAAAAGAATTTTTGAGGGAAGATAAAAATAAATCCTCTGCACCAATTTTTCAATCAACCAGCGACCAAATTACACCAAAGACATCAATTGATTTCGGTTATTCAGCAGTCAAGAAACAGAATTTGTTTGACGAAAAATACTTGATGAACGATGACATGCTCTTTTCTACCAAGAGCGTACTACCGATTGACGAGCAGTTAGACATTGACATAAGTTACTGGGAAATCATTATCAGAAGTTTAAATGATTCCACGCACAAAGCAACGAAGGTAAAATGCCACACAAAAGACCATTCCAATTCTTGCTTTCAAAATTGTCCCGAATGCGATTCAAAAATTACAACGAATGCTTCTGAGCGAGCAGTATTTTGGCGACCATTCTAACAATTTTTCTTGAAGGAAATTCTATAAAAAAATCATTGAAGTCTTAGCTATGCAGAAGCAGATTGTCAGAAATCCTTTTTCAAGAAAATTGATGCTTTTAATTTGAGAGAGATTACCTTTTTTAGAATACCCGATACTTAAATGTGTGCTAGACAAATATAATAGATTAATATTTGAAAACTGTTACATATATATATTCATTCTTATTAACGATGTAAAAGAAGCAGTTAGTATTGAAACTGCTTTTTCCCCCCAAAAAAAAACAATTGATGAAACGACGTTTTATGATGTAAAATTCTTTTTTTTAATTCAAAGAATATATAAATTAAGTAAATACAAATCAAGATATTAAAGGAAATTATTCTTAAGGGTATTTATTGAAGTTAATTATTTTTCAGTTCAAAGTTGAAGTTTATTTTTATTACTCTTGCAGAAATCATTGAGAAACTACAAAAATATTTTTTTTAGTTATGTCTTTTACTTAACAAGAAAAATTAATTAGCCATTAGAGATCTAAAAATAGAAGGATAAACAATACATCTAAGAGTAATGCAAAAAATAAATACTCTGATTTTCATTTGTGAAAACATTGTAGTAATTTTTATGTGAATTTTATAATTATGTGAATGTTAAATAAAAGGCAAAAACCTCAAATAGAATAGTTTGGATAGTAGGATATGAATCCAGTTCTTGCATTAATCAGAGAGGTTTGGAAAAGGCTATGTTCTTGCGGTAAAGGTTATTTCTAGCAATCCATGGCATCCATCTTATACATCCGTAAACAATGGCCACATTAGCCAAGTGGTCAAGGTCGAGGACTCGCAGCTGGCGTTGTTTTCGTCGAGTCGTGAATTCGATTATTATAAACATTGAAGACCTTCATGTAGTGGGGTTGATGCATGCTAAATATGGTCGATATTCCAAGTCCTCCGCATTGTGAGAGGGAGCTGCCAGCTTAGGTGTCCTCCTTGGCCGATGCTCAAGACTAAACGACCGTTGCCAATAGCACTCTTGTTGCTTCTCATGGCAACGTTAACAAATACTCACAATTCCAGCTCCATAAAAATTAGTTTAAAATAATGCGTTGAAGTTTTAATCAATAGCAGATATCCATGGTCATATGGACCATCAAAGTCACTCTATGGTAATCGACATTATTACCTAAATGTACAATAAGGGTTATAATGTAAAATTTTCTTGAATATCTAGTAATGTAAGTTTTTAGGCAATTAACAAGTGGGATCGGCAATGAATCCTCTTGAGCCATCAGTACCGTTTTCTGACATCTAGCTTTTCATTTTAAAAAGGTAAAACAAGAAATGTAGAATCTCCAAATCAACAACAAATTATACTCGGTGTAGCAGTAGAGTAGCGAAAATTTCTGCCGCCGGTGCGAACTCTACATTTGCCCCCCTTCCCATAGAAATAAAATAAAAAAAAAAAAATCACGAATGCATTGCTTGCTTGTAAAATTGAATTACTTATAAATACATTTAAAGAATAAATAGCATTCTATGTGGATAAAACAGGAAAACCACTGAAAAAAAAAGTTTGAAAATGAAACAAACATTTAACTTAACACTCCTATATATGCGACAAGTCATATGAAACAAACTTGACTTTACAACAACTAACAAATTTAGCAAGTTAAACTTAATCGAAGTATAAAATAAATAATATCAACGCTGCACCGCTCTTCTAAGTAACAAAAAAAAAAAAAAAGATGAAGAAATTTAGTGTCACCCACTCACCCTCATGTATATGATTTATTCGAATTCAACAATCTTTTCAGACACACCAATTGCATTTGCTGCCTGGAAACAGTGAATCGCTGTCTGCAATGATCGTTTCGGAACTCAACTAGTGAAATTTCTTTTCTCATTTAGAATAAAATATTTGACAAACTTTCATTTAACTTCATATAAATATAAGTATATTTGCTTAGGTCAAATCTTACAAATTTATTTTGAACTCCATCCTCTTGTCGAATTGCTTTGTAATTCTGCATAAATACCTATGCTGTCCCAATGACAATAGTTATCTGATCTAATGGCCATGGCCTAATGCTGCAGACAGGATAAGCCAGCTCGGCTACTCTCAGTCACGGTTCCCCACTTTGTGCTGGCTGGAGTGAAGGCCCTCTTTGCACTTCTTACAATACGACACTACGGTGAAGACCATAATGGAACTTGGCCTGATATTCCAATGGGAAGAGCGGATTCTCACCTCCGTAATGAACATGCTTGCTTTACTTATGAGCAATTTTTTTTTTTTTTTTTTGAAATTTCGAGATCCGTCGCTAATAACCGTCGCGCGTGTTGCATCTAATTTTGACGTTAATAAATCAAACTATCCCCTCATATTACTTATATAAAAGAATAAATATAAAAGCAATTTTAACGAGCTTTGAATTTGAGATTATATTTAAATTATTTTGAATCTAACTTTTTAAAACTCTGTAATTTTCAATTCAGTCCAAATAAATATCCTCAATATTTCATCTTTTCAAATTTTTCCCCCCTTTGCTTGTTTACTTCAAAAATAAATACAATAATTTAATTTAGTGCAACACACACCCTTTTTGAAGAAGCCTACGGAATCTGTAAAGGATGCCACAAATAGTGGTTTTTCCAAGAGCATTCGGTGCCGATGGTATGAGGGAAGAAACCGAGCCAGCTGGGGTTGTGCAGACTGAAAAATATTGATGGTCTTAAGAAATGACATGATTGTAAATAAAGACCTTACGGGAAATCCTCTAAACATTTATGTTCTTAGAACTTAAGATCCACCTGCACATTCCAACCATTAAGTCATAAATCACCATTTATCAATGCTGAACAGGGAAGGAAATAACTGTCTGATTTACTTAGAGTGGGTTCAGAGCTGATTGAGGATTGAAATTCGGCTTCAGGTCTATCCATTCTTCCATAAAAAAAGATTAGTGGAACCTCACAATGAAGGGCTCCTTTACCTCGAATCTCCGAAAATTCTGGATCCGGCTGCATGATTTTTTTTTTTTGTAACCACAGTCTACATTTTCTTATAACAACATTTAGTTGTTAAACGCACGTATTTTCAGAGCGTGTTTTCCGTACATGAAATTTTTTAAGGCTGGTTTTGCGCAATGTTAAATATTAGAACCCTAAATTGGAGCCCTTTTTCTAGTAAAAAAATCGTTCCAAAGTTAAAATTACATTCTGATTTCACCATTCTTTAGAGAACCGTATATTTTATAATGTAATAGATTTTTGGTGAATCAATCTATTTTTTCTGGTTTAACATGTGTTCCAATTTTTGTCTCCTCTACACTTATGCTCAATGGGCTTAAGACTCTCGTTTACCCGCTATTTTGATTTCGTCAGCTTAATGTTAATCCAATGGAATTTCGACTTTAATTCTCCCATCTTTACTATTTGATCTATTTGAATGCAATAAAGTGCACCTGAAAGAGCAAAAAAATAATGAAGGCTTCTGTGGAATTACTTTTTCTTCCAATATTTAAAAATATTTTTTAAAATCGGAGGAAAAAAGTAATTCCACAGAAGCCTTCATTATTTTTTTGCTCTTTCAGATGCACTTTATTGCATTCAAATAGATCAAATAGTAAAGATGGGAGAATTAAAGTAGAAATTCCATTGGATTAAAATTACGTCTACAAAATCAAAATGGCGGATAGATGGGACCCTTGAAGGTACCAGGACATCCTCGGAATTCTGGAACATTAAATCTAAGACTCCTTGTTTTAGTGATATATATCTCTTCTAATTATTTGTGGAGCTTCTATATTTTTTGTGTGCCTTATATCCATATTCAAACATATCCTAGATATACGCAAAACATATCCATATTCAAATGAGAAGGGGAAAAAAATCTTTGACAAAGATTTACTTTTATAATTCGATAGAAAGATTGAAATATTAAAAGGCACACAAAAAAAAAAATCGAAGCTCTACTAATAATTTGCAAAGGTATACATAACAAAATCGAGGAGTCTTAGATTTAATGTTCCAGAATTCCTCGGATATCCTGGTACCCATAACTGGACACTGAACATATTGTTATTTAACGCGTCAGTCTGTAAGGTAGGATTTTCAAAGATGGTTAATATAATAAAACCGGTAAAAAACGAGTTTTTTAAGCATGAGTTTTCTTTCAAACTTCACACATTGCGTAACATAATTTTTATACCTTAAATTTAAGAGCAAAAGGGAACGTTGAGTCAAAAATTGAATTTATTCAATAATTTTTAATAATTTATTTTATTATTTGACGTTTATTAAATTTATCATCTAAAATAAATACGTGTAAATATTTTTAGCTCAATTAAGTATTATATTAATCAATTAAGCTATATGTAATTAAAATTAAAACAAACGATAAATTATGTTGTTAGATTGAATGTATTTAAGCTAAATGTAATTATAATTAAAGCAAACGATAAAATATTAAACGACGGATTTGGCGAGAAACTTGACGTAAAATTTAATTTTTTATATAAATAGTTTTAATTAATTAATTTTTATTAATTACAATTAAATTATCGTATTGTCATCCAAAGCAACCGTGTATAGAAAATTCCAGCTCAATTAGAGCGCTTTCAAATGCAAGAAAAAAACTTTTAAAGTTTTTGAACTAGACAAAGTTACAGTATGAATTAAAAAAAAACAATTAAAAACAAAAAAAAAAGATGAGATCATGGGGAATTTAAAAGAGCATTCTACAACTACAATTATATACTAGACGATTGAGTGATTGTTAACATCGCACTTGGTATCCACACGAGAGCTATTGGCAGAATGCCCATGAGGACTGAGCTAACCCAGAAGAAATCAGGCGTACAAACCGGTATCCCCGGAGAATATTGGTGAAGGATCTCATCATTGTGGGCCTCGATCAAGTGACTGAGACGACACTTGAACTGGCGCCTTCTCCGAATTTCCACGCCGCGACAGGATTTGGGTGAGGTTTATGGCGCAAGAGGCAAATTTGGTTATGCTGCATCAAACGTTGTGTATCTAAGATCTAGACATTAGAAAAAGTGGCTAAACAAAAAAAGTGGATTATCAAGAAGTGTCGAAAATAGAGAAGGATCGCTAGAATACCCCGGGGGCGTGTCACCCGGTTTAACCAAAAACAGTAAACCCAATAGGGAAAAAAGAATCAGCATAATTCTTAGGTGTTAAAACTTCTATACTTAACAAAAGAAGACAAGCAACTTGGGCGTTCTGCTAGTGTGAAATATACAGTGTAAAATAACTATTAGATAACAGCTATTATAAGGCACATACCTGCTGATCGGAAAATGCCTGGCTAAATAATAAAAAAAAAAGGAGGGAGATTAAAAAAAAAAGCTGGAAGGTTGGTATTTTATGAAAACTATAACAAGTTCTTTTAATTCATCAATTTTATACGCGCCTAAAGAGAACTATCATTTTTTTTTTAAAAAAAAAGTGACCACCACTACCATTAATTTAACATGAAAACTTTATTTTACAAAATACATGTGCATTACAATACATGTATTTATGTATTTCAATTAAATTCAAGAGTCTCCTTCCTGCTATACCCCTTACACGATTCATCACATTTTTATTGACTGTCCGGTCTTTCATCATCATCATGCTTTTTTTTTTAATTCATCTGTTTTAAACCTATCCGATTTGGTGGGGGAAACCTCCACCGTAACTTATTTGCTTTTATAAAACAAATTAGCTTTTTACACCAAATTCGAAGTCTTAACTTTTAAACTTTTTTTAAAAAAATAGGAAACAAATACAGAGTTATAAACAGATAGTTTTTTTTTTTTTTTTTTTATATTTTAACAAATGTTTGACGCAGCATAGCCTGCTTGACTCTTGTACCAAAACCTCACTGTCACTCACTCACTCACTCACTCACTCAATTAAATTCAAATGTATTTACTATGTATCTGAACTAGTTACAAATGTTTTAAAAACAAATAATTTTTAATCGCCTCTGAATGCAATCATTAAGTCTTAAAAATTATTCAAATCAATCAAGGGATGAAAAAACAGAATCTGCTTCATTAGACTGAACTTCAAAAAACCGCCAATCTTGGGAATTAAATATTATTTAAGTGATATTCCACGCCGCGGTAGCCAAGTGGTTAAGACATTGGTTTAGCGGCCAGCGGTTTTCGTTGAGTCGTGGATTCGGGAATTGTTGCCAAAAAAGACCCGCCTTGCAGCCGGAACTGATGCTCGTAAAATCTATCGAGGCCCAAAGTTCTCCCTTTGGCGTGGTGTGGAAGTTAGGAGAGGGGGTGCCAGCTCAGGTGTCGTCCTCCTCACTTGACCGAGGCTCAAAATTACGAGGTCCGTCGCCAATAGCCCTCGTGTTGCTCCTAGTGCGACGTTAATGAAACTAAAGGGATATTCCAACTTAACTTTGTCACTTCATTTAGCGTGAGAAACACCGTTAAATTTATGAACTGTTTTTATCGTAATAATTCGAGAGGAATCTTAAGAAAAATTCGAATTATTCACAATTTTTTCCCATGGGTTTAATTCGGAATTCCAGAAAGACAAGCCAAAGAGAATTATCAAAAAAAAAAAAAAAAAAAAAAACCAAAATTTAAATTTTAAAATAATAAAAAAAAAAAAAAAAAAAAAAAAAATCCCATAGTTTTCATTTAGAATTCTAGAGATAAGGCAAAAAAATCTAACTACCCAAAACTTCGATTTATAGAATTTCAACTATATCTGCAAATTTAATACGTTTGTTAATTAAAAGGGGGCTATGAACAAAAGATACATGATGGTTCCAACGTAATTTTAAGAAACAGAGTGTGATTCTGCTTATGTGAAATACATTATGTAAAATCATACCAGTTATAAGATATGCGCACTATTTGATATGAAAACGACCAGCCAAGTAGTAATGGGAAGAGAGAATTAAGAAAGATAGAAATTATGGTTCTCGTCTTTGGTCATTTGGGATTTCGTTAAAGTAAGGTTAAGCTTATAGAATGTATACTTTCCTCGTCAATTCTTGATTATTTCCTTTGTTTAAAAGCCGAACATTATATCCAAAAGAGCAAAAAACAATGTTGGTTTTTGCGAATGACATTTTCTCTCCGAGTTTTGGAAATATTTTTGAAAGACCGGAAAACTTACAAGCGAATAATTAAAATAGATAAAAACACATTTTTAAGAACTGGTGGCAAAATTTAATTCGGCAGAAATCTTCATTATTTTTTTGTATTTAAGTGGATGAAATAGTTTACATTTGAGAACGAAATTCCATAGGGATTAATATTACATTCACGAAATCAAAATACCTTTAAACGGTAGCCATAAGAAAGAAATGAACGGGGAAACTAAAGACAAAGAAAAAAAAAGTAACATATTTGAAAGAGTTGCACTTTTATCGAATATTACACCACATACATTTCATACAGTCAGCGCATAGAATTACCGTAGATTTTTGATAATTTCAGTCATATCCTGAAATTTTTCTACGATTATAGAACATGAGATAATTTATTACAAGAAATGTTGATGTTATAACTCGAATTTTTTCACTTCCCGCCCTGCACATCAGTTGAATAAATGTGACCTTCGAAGTCATGTCCCCAGACCTCAGCTGCGTATTTTCATGTTTAACTATAGTTTAACTTTCCAATCTAGAATGATTTTTTTAAAAACATCTTTCTTTTTTTGGGGGGAGTGCATATTTTATAAATAAAAAGAGTTTATAATTTTTTTTCAAGTTCTAAGACTCCGGGATGAAGGGGGTTAAGGTAGCTTATTAAGATCGTGAACTTCACGGGTGGTGGTGTTTAAATATAATCGTGAGTTGGAGACTTAATTTCACTAAAGACCTTTTGTGTTGAATAACGCGAGATGGGTGAGTGAGTGAACGTAACATTTATTGGCGCAAGAGCCAGATGTGGCTATGCTGCGTTAAAAAAGATTTAAGACGTGAAGTTGAAAAAAAGATAAAAAGTGATTGACAAGAAGGAGGGTCGAAAATAGAGAAGGATCGCTAGGGTATCCCAGGGGTGCATCTCTCGTAAATAACACGAGATATAACAATTTAAAAGTTAAAATAATCTTTGAGTCTCACAATTTTCGAGTTGTGATGTGAAGAATTTACAACAACAACGAACACACACACAATCACGATGTTAATTAAATCACAGTTCAGAGTTACGAGATGAACAGTTTTCGTATATTCTAGTGAGATGAAAATTCTAAGAAAATCAACCTTAAACAAATAAGCCTTTTTTAATGATACGACATCGCTTTTTATTATTTTTAATTTGTGGCCTTCCCTATTTTCAAAAATATTGTCTGTTTATTATTTTGAATAAAATCTCTTATAATTAAACCATCTTCTTTGCACAATGGTCACCTTCTTTGCAATGCATTATTTGGAGAAAAAATTTACCTGAACCTAGAACACTAATGAAATTTCCGTCTAAAGAAGCGATTCTTAACCTTTATCAGTCTACACACCCCAGTTGGCTCGGCGCTATTCCACGTACCCCCTATCCCGATTCCTCTAGATTCCCCTCCATCCCAGTCTGTCTGACCATTACAAGACCTCAGGCCTTACATTCTTCAGGTAAGTACGTGCATCAATCACCCAAAGCACCCTGGAGATCATTTTCCTTTCCAACAAGGTTTACTGCCGTGACACCCCCCTCCCCGGTATACAATAGCGATCCTTTTCTATTTCCGACCGACCTTGTCAATCAATTTATCTTTTTTTTTTTTTTTTTTTTTTTTTAACATTTTCTCAAACGTCTGGATCATGGTTATACCTAGTTGAGAGCAGTATAGCCATATCTGGTTCTTGCGCCATTAAACTTCACCATCTCTAATTCATCATTACAGATTCCTAAAATTTATCAAAAAAAAAAAATATTTATATGTATTTTTTCCCTATAAATAGTTTTTTTTATAAAAAAATTTGTAACAAACTTGCTTGATTGGTTTCATTAACGTCCCAATAGAAGTAACACGAGGTCTACTGGTGATGGACGACCTCGCAATTTTGAGCCTCGGTCACGTGACGAGGACCTCTCCTAAATTCCACACCACACCAATAGGAGGACTTTGAGCCTCGACAGATTTAACGCGCAGCAGCTACAGCTACATGATGGGTCCTTAGAGGCATCAAGGCGCGAACCCACTTCTCAACGAAAACCGAAAGTCCAAGACCAATGATCACTAGGCCACTTTTGTTATAAACAAATATGTTCAATAATTGAATAAAAAAGGAAATATTGATGGGATATTTGGGCCTGTAGTGAAATATAAGACTGTGAAAAATTAGAATTAAAAGTCGGTAAATGGTAAATACAATTTAAAATCTAGAGTTGTTTCATTTTCTTCAATATTTATTTTTTATGCAAGTTCTGGTTATTCTAACATATGCGACCCTTTACTCCTCTTGTGCTGCTCAGAATATGAACAAGCCTGTTCTTCCAGTGGTAGCAACTCTTCTTTCATCAAATATTTATTGATAAGGATGTCAATATTACGACTGATAAAATTAATAAAAACCTTTGTTTTTTAAGATTCTTTTCAATCTTATTTTTTTAGCTTCATGACTGCCGTTACCGTTTTTTTTTTTTTTTTTCGCGTACCCTCAATAATTGGGAACTGCTTATTTGAAGTATAAATTTTTTAGAGATGCATTACATTTTTCTCGTTAGCTACGCCGAAGCCCCAAATGAAACTTAAAAAATTCTTCTGCTCAAAGTTAAGGAAACCAACGAAACTCGAATCAAATTCGAACACTTATAACCAGACTCATTTAAACCCGAAAAGAAATGGTCACAATGGGTTTTACCGATCTCAAAGTCAAAAAAAGTCACGCTTAATACGCGTGGTAGTGCTCGCATACTTGAAACAAAGTGGGCGGAATCCGTTTTCTCAGAACATTAAAAAAAAGAAAGAAGAAGAAACGAATCGAAGAAAGATTTAGAGAAATGAAGAAAAGGAAAATAAAAAAAAAGGGAGGGGAGGGCGAGATCGCAATGGGAACCAACAATTAGCGGCATTCGAATTACACGAACTACGCAAGCAGAAATCACGGCTTTGAGAAATAAGCAGAACGTGTAATTAATGAATAGTCTGCAAATAACAGACGCTTTCCCTCAAGTCTGCTCCAACAGAGATGACTTCTAATTGTTATATATTGCTGTTATTTCGTGGTCAACAGCGACCGCCTAGAGGGGCCCGTCCTTCATAAAATCGTGTAAGCTTTAGGTCATTTGTACGTTTTTGACAGGTCGCTTTTGAAACGGTATTAATATAACTTTTCAATCCTTCGAGCTAAAACTGCAAGGTCTTCTGGACTTGTGGCCAGGTTCAGTTTCGACTAATAGGTCATATGACGAAGTGATCGTACTAAAAGTAGATTATTAACAAGTACCAGAAAGTTAATGATATGCTTAAAATCTTTTTAAATGTGTATAATATTTTAAAAAAAAAACATTTCTGTGTAGCAAAAGAGTAATAAAAAAAAGAACTACAAAGTAAAAAATAATTTTTTCTTCTGAAAGTACGAAAGCTATTGAAAATGAAATAGTTTATCATCATTATAAATATTTAAAAAAAAAATAGTGAAGATTTTTCGATTTAGCTGAAAATTTTTGATTAAAAACTGAAGTGCGCGCGCAACTCTTCAGTTTTCAGTCATAAATTTTCAGCTGGATTAAACAGCCTTCACTTTTTTTTTTAACATTCACAATGCTGATAAACTATCATTTTCAGTACATTTTCAATAAATTTCTTACTGGGTAAAGGAATTTTTTTGAAAACTTTTTAGTTCTTTTTTTCTTACTCTTTTGCCATACAGAAGTAATGGCCATTATAAAAAAAATATGCATAAATTCTTTTCTTTGGTAAATTTATAACTAAATATTTTGTCGTCCAAACTGAGCTTGTGTGTAAAATTCCAAGGTTTTATCTTATCCAGAAGCGAGTGAAAATTTGATGGAGGATTAGTACCAAACTGAAACAAAGTGACAGGAGAAAAAAAACATCCTGAAAAAAGAGAAAAAATTAGTTGCAGTTAAATTGAAAAGTCTTGAACGCAGTGCAAGTCATTTGACTAAACTGAGTGCGCGCTATGAGAATTTAAAAAAAAATTAAATTATTATTGCGTTCGTGTTTCATTCGTAATTTTAGTAGGCAAGCACTTCAGAGGTAGTGACAATTTCGTAGCAGAATAGGAAAATACAAGTTTGGTATTTTGATTGGTTGAATGTTGGTTGAGGTCTAACGATTAAATAGGTTTTCCTGATTTCCCGTTGTTGTGAAAGCAAATCTCCGTAGTTTTACAATGAAAGTATTTATTTTTTCCTTCTTCCAGACATACCAGGGGGCATTTGACATAGTTCTTAAAATTTTGTTTCTCATTGTTTGTACTTTTTCACATGAAAAACCCCTTGGGGGATCACCTTCTTTAGGTAAATACAAAAATCATGATCCCAAGGTACCCTAGTGATTTTTTTTCTATGAGGTTTACCGTCTTTCGTAAACACGGGTGACGTAGTCTCAGGATATCCTAGCGATACTTCTTGATTTTCGACCCTCCTTTTTATCAACCAAATTTTACATTCTCTTTCTTCTTCTCTGTACAGACAAAACTTTAAGCAAATAATTGGTGCAGTTCAGCCAGATTTCGCGCTTGACCATGAGTCCTAAATGCCATTATTCACTCACGCTTTCAGTGGGAATAAGAGGCAAAGTCCCAAATCGAGTAGGCAAACATTATTACAGGGCACATAATTTGTTTATAAAGTAGGATTTTTTTTATTTTCAATTATATGGGAATTATTGATGTTCATTATCGGATCTGAGAAGCAAAACGAGGGATTTTGGTAAAAGAGCACGTAATTCTGAGCCTCACTTACGTGACGAGGAAGACACCTGTGCTGGTACTTCCCTCTGCAAACTTTCACACCACACTAACGAGAAGACTTGGAGTCACAACAGATTTAAAGTGCGCCAACCCTGCTTCACAGTTGAATCATATAGGAAAAAATCTATCAATTAGTTCATAATTCTGTTTTATATATTTCGACACTGTTTTTGCTCAAAAGGATATAAAAATTGTAAAAAACAAAGAACAATTACGTCTCTATACATATAATTAAAAAACTTAAACGTAACAAAATCCTATATGTACTTTATTGCTCATACTGAAAAAAAAAAAGAAAGAAAGAAAATTTCCTTATTTTTTTAATGTTTGTCAGTCGAGGGGAAGGTGTATAGATTTATTCATCTGTTAAGAATCACAATGTTATGAATATATGATACTTATGTTTGTACTTTATCCTTAAAAGTACCACACGGCACAATAAGAGAAGGGGGGGGAGATGTTCGTTTATTTAGTTGAATTTAAAATATACACCCGTTCTCATTATTCAATACTTTGATTAAATTGAGACATGAACGCAGGAATTATAAAAATTGTGGATTATATATATATTAAAATTACCACGACTAAACCTATAGTTCATGACTAAATAATATTTAACAAGTATTTAATCTTCAATAACAATAAAAATTTGATAATTTTTAGAAGGTATTTTGATTCTTGAATTAGAATGAAGTAGGATTCGAACTCTCCATTAAACAATTTCTTACGTATATAATTTTTGGATTTCGTATTTATTTTTATTCTTTTCTCCCAATATATGTCAATGGCAAAAATTTTTAAAATTATCATTACCAAAGAAAATAAGTTAATGAAATGAAATATGTAAAGATGTGAAATTTGATACATTGTATAAAAACTTCTATAGAAACAAAATTAATTGGAGCTAGGATTTTGTCCCTTTTGTAGAATATTAGTATTATTAGCTTTAATTTGGATTAATTTTTTAAAGTGTTCACTTCCTGCAGCATTTTTCCTATCACCTTAATCTTAAAATGACCAAGGTTTAAAAAATGTTTTTACAAAATGGTATGGTCACATAGATAACATTTTGTGTGCCTTTATTGTATTGTTATAACTTTAACGAGAGCGGTTTTTTTTTTTAAAATTTTATTAGTTATTTTTTTTAAAAAAAAAAATCACATACATGGAGAAACACGGGAAAAGTTTGAAGATGAGGACCCTTAGTTTACATTTTAACCTTTAAATTTAGTTTTAGTATTTTTTTGATAATATCTAATTGAAACGAAATTAATAATTCAACAAAGTCACGCTCAAAAATTGGCGACTATACGAGCAGTAAATTTTTTAGAATTGTTTTTTACTCTTGGTATTTTTTAACATTGCGGAGATATGGGAAATGACCCCCCCCCTTAAGAAAAATATTGTTAGGTATTGTCTCCATAGATCGCAAGTTACAAGCTATTGTTTTTGATGATTTCTCCAAGCAATAGTAAATTGGCATACCGTAAGAGATACTTCGCTGAGGAGAAATTTAGATTACATTTCTTCTAATTTTCTTTAAACTAAATGGTAAACATAGGGTCGATTATCGGGAAAAATATCAGTAAGTCAAAGTATTAAAATATTTCGGTGCTATTGTGCCGAAATTAGTTCGCGACTTTATTTCAGGTAGTAAAAGATCAAGATTTGTTAATCTTGAAACAATAGGTTGAAATTGTGCGGATGATTTTTTAAGAATACAGCGCAATACAGCGAGCTTACCGAAGAATCAATAATGTCCGAGAAGTACCCTCAAAATCTGGGGGGTTATCTTAAAGGGAAAATTTACCGCAATAAAGCAGGGCCTGGGGAGGGTTAACAAATACGATAAGAGGTCGACATGATACCAAGAAATATGCTTCAAGAGGTCTTGCAAAATGTGTATGAAAAAGCCGGCTTTGTGAAGCAAACCACGGGGACTATTTATTACATATTATTTTTAAATATTAGTTTTAAAAAATTGCAAGAATACCCCCCCTCCTAATTTTTCTCCTAAATTGCATAAGTCATGAGGAAAATAAATTGGAGAGCAACTTTGGCGCCCCCCTGAAAAAAAACGCAAAAAATCAAATAACATTCAATTTTTTATTAGATTTAGTCCGGTGCAAAAACAATGTGACTCCATTATTTTTAAATATATTTCAAAAAATAAAATTACGTTAATAGTTTAATTGAAGTATGCATCTTTTCAGCAGTAAATTTTGAGATGGGGGGATTACTATATCTGCTGGGAAACACACACGGAAAAATGTTGGGGGGTGGAGGGGCATAAAAAAATATCCTTAAAAATAAATTTAAAGAAAAAGAACTTTTTTTGGCGGGAATAGGCTTACGACTCTTTCCCCACTTCAACAAAGTACCGTAAAAATTTAGAATGATACGATCAACAATATGGATGATTGATCGGACAGACAAATAGACTTTCAGAGAATAAAGGGCAGATAAACAGATAGATAACAACAGGAGTTAAAGATAGTAGAAATATGTACCGGAAGTGTTCAATAGAATAAGCAAAAGATTGCGTATTTACTTCTTATCATACATGAGTAATCTATATCAAATGTAAGTATTGTAATGAGGCAAATATTTGAAAATGTTGACCTCTTATTATTAAGTGATAAGAATTGTTTGCTTAAAGGAATTATTTCTTAAGTAAAGAAAACGTTATAATTATTCATGAAAATATTATAATTGTACATTCGATAAACATATTTATTTTCAATTATAGTAATATGTAGTGAAATCTCCCTTAAATCGAGTTTTTAATTCGTTTTAAAACCTTACTCGTAATGTGAAACAATTTTTTTTCTCTTACAAATTAGTGTAAAACGCGATAATGGGTGTCCCATGCCGAAAAAAAATATTCAAAAATCCTATGTCAAATGTTCATTTAAAAAAATTATGTATGCTTTGTTAAGGAGCATAAATAATCTTCAGCTTTTCTTCTTGACAGAGAGAACCACCGGAAATACGAGTTTGATTTGTAGGAAGGAAAAAAAAATCAAATTGACTGGTTTATTTTATTTGTAATGCATTCCTAATTTTTCTTACTAGAAAGCTATCTTAAGATATCTGTTTTTGCCTTATGCCGACGCTTCAAAATTTGTTGAAAATGTAGTACAGAAGTACAATTCAATAAATTTGAGTGATCATGGTCGCTGACTCGCGGCCAGCCTTGTTTCCATCAAGTCATGGGATTCGAATCCTGATGCCAAAAAAGACTCGCCGTTTAGCGGGGCTACTGCACATTAAATCTGGTTCGAAGTTTTGATTTCTCCCGTTAATATGATGTGGACATTTGTAACGCGACTGCAGCCGTGGTGTGCGTGCAAAGGAGCTCCGAATTTTCAACTGTTCAGTCCATGAATTAGCAAAATAGATTTACTTTCACTGTGGAGTGTGTAGGATCATAATTACTTAAAAGTGAGCTATCGTTGTGTGCTCCTTTTAAGTCGTTTTTTAAAACGTTTTTATGTATTTAATTTGATGTGTGTATGCGTCATCAAATTTTCGATCGTTAATTTAACCAACTTCCTATCGAGTTAGAGCTCTGAAACTTTGGGAATCGTTCTTACTCCCCTTACAATGCAATATTTAGACATTTGCAACAAGTTTTAACTAATATTTTCTATAATAATGCAGTTTAGCCTAACCACTTGGCATGATTTCAAAAATTGGCACCACACTTGGCGATTTTTTTTTTTAATTTTTTTTTTTTTGGCTGAACGCTAAGTCCGTAAAATGGACCAGGGTATCCACATTTGGCAAAATACTACCAAATAATTCTTGCCGCCAAGGGTGGTTGGGTTAAACTGCATTCCAACCATTTAATTTACCGGATGAATTAATTAATTTTAGTTAGTTTTAACGTTTTTATGTATTTCACTTGGTGTGTGTCTGTGTGTGTATCAGTGTGTCATCAAATTTTCTATTGTTAATTTAACTAACTTCCTATCAAGCTGGAGCTCTGAAATTTTGGAAACCATTCTTACTTGCCTAGCAATGCAATACTTTGATATTTGTTACCAGTTTTAACTAATATTTCAATAATTTTCTTTAATAAACTTTGCCACCATATAAAAACGTTGGTTTTTATCTCGAATTATTATGTATGTGGTAACGAAAGCAAAATATAGAAAAAAATTAAATGCAGAATATGAAGTGTGGCATGGTGTGGAAGTTAGGAGAGAGGAGTGCCAGCTCACAGATGCCGTCCTCGTCACTAGATCGAGGTTCAAAATTACGAGATCCGTCGCCAATAGCCCTCGTGTTGTTCCCAGTGCAACACAAATAAAACTGAACTAAACTCGGTAATTTGTATAAAAAAATTCAATCACACCCCCCAGTCAATAAATATAATGCCATGGTCGGCGACACCTATGTAGAGCATGAATTGCTGCTGCTTATGAATAAATTATAGTGTTAAAAAGTTTTACAATATCATACTTTATTTTTTTTACATAAAGTACCTACAGCTTATTTTATCATTATTTTGCTTTAAATATTAATTTAAGACTTTTTTTTTAAAGATGGGATGGGGTTTCACGAAAAATTCTATAATTCTTAAGATTCCTTGAATCCACGAAGCTTGAAGGCCCCTGCGAATAGTCCTTAAATTAGAATAGTGGTTGCGAACGAGCCCATCACCGTTCATCAATGGACATTTAAAAGATCTAAGGGACCTTTTTAGAACAAACACCCCAAAATTTAGAGGGTGTTGAAGATCCTCTGGGCAATGTTCACAATAACTTGATTAACTTTGGAAATCATCGAATATATGTTTCAACAAATATTTCTAAATATCTTTTTTAAGCAAGAGCAGTCATATTAATAAAAGATATTGGTACAGGTATTTAAAAATTATTAGTACGCAAGAGAATAATTGCGAGAAAGAGATCATAGTATATATATTCGGATTGATGATATATAATTCAAATTGTTTGAAATTTTAATATTTTGTTGAATTTTTATAACGTGGTGTAAAATAAAGTTTGTTGCCAATTTATAATTCATCAAAATAAAGAATTTGAAAGAAATTCAAACGTGTAGTCAATAATGTACCTAGAGGGTGGTGAAAGGACTTCCCTTCGGATGTCATACCGGGGCCTCTGAACAGGTGTGACTTCCGAAGAATTTTAAGATGAATTCTAGTTTCACGAAATCTTTAGATAAGATAGAAGAAAATGAAATGTTACCAGAAAAATTAAGCTGTTAAGACGTCCTCTTCAAACAGCAAAAGTTGAAAAGGACAAAGCTGAAAAAAAAAAGAAGTCTGCATTGAAAATGCCAAAATATATAGGAGGTCCACCACTGCGTGTGGTCTACTGAACCACAACAAACTGCACACAGGTAAGCCCTTAATTGGAAAAATGCCTGATGTTCCTATGCGAAGAGCACCCTCCCCCGATTGTCGAGTTGACTTGTCCTTTCGCATTGAATACACTTGCCTTACACTCAAACATCTAATGTTCGGCAAAAATGTTCCCCTAAACGCCTTGCTTTCTTTAGGCAAGTACACACGAACCCAAGATACACTAGTGACCTTTTCCTTTCCCGTGGGTTTTACTGTTTTTGGTAAACGCAGGTGACGTGTTCTGGGGTATCCTTGCGTTTATTCTCTGCCTTCGACTTTTCTTGTTAAACAATTTTCGTATCCCCCCCCCCTCCTTTTTAAAAATATCTAGACCTCAATTATACTTCATTTGTCGCAGCATGTCCACATTTGGCTTTTGTGGCACTCATTTCCTCCATTACTCGCTCGCTGAGAAAGCTTCTTTCTGGCATGTCCGAACAGACAGATATATCATATTTTAGTCGATTGTGCAGGATTTCAGTATATTCGTTCCACTTCTTTTTTAATTCATCTGTTCCAAAAATGTCTGAAATTTTCACGAAAAATGTACGACACTTAAGTACTTAATGTAGGTACTTAGGATCTAATCCATCGAAAATCACTAATAATCAGTCAATATAACAGTCGGACAGCCGAATCATTAAGCTGTTTTTATTCTTGTCTGAAAATAATCAAAAATAAAAGTTTGTTTTGAGTATGTTGGAGCGGTAAACTAACACACGTGCCTTCAACCAAAGATTAACTGAAAACTCTATTTGTCTCAATGACAGCAAAGGTAGATCCGAGTCAGGAAAAATACCTATTTCCTGGGCCCGATATCAGGTCTTCGTCAATCTCTTAATCCTCTGGCAACAGTGTCGTGTGCACGATTATCACGCTAACCTTCTAATTCTTTTCAACATTTAAACACATCCAAAATCTCTCTGTCTCGTTCTCTTCTCTCATTCACTACATTTCTAATAATTGTGTGTATGTGGCATGCTTTTTACGCAAGTACCACTTTTAAATATGGCCTGCTGCAGCGCTGCTATCACCATTTTACGCAGGTGCACTGAATACCTAAATTTGTTGGTGAATCACAGACGCCAGCACGGAAGAATTCGTTCCTTTGTGTGCATTTAATATGCCTCCGATTCTGAAATAAGGGCTGTGATTCGTTTTCTGCATGAAATTAAAATGGCCGTTAAACGGGAGTCTTAATGCTGGAGGTAATTATGTTGAGTAGTAGATACAGGTACAGACTTTCCTATAAAAATAAAATAGTAGGAAATAAACTGCACTTGTTTTTTTTTTCAAATATTAAAAAGGTACTTTGTTAAGAAACACAGGAAAATGAATTTCAATATACACTTACACAAGTCACGATTTATTCACTAGGTGAGGTTCTCAAATGCAATAACGTCATAAAGAAACCCAAGAGGTTAGTTGAATGAGGAAACGCGCGCGAACCAGTTACAAATGTTCATAGAAAAATACAAAAAAAAAAAAAAAAAAAAAATCCACTATTAGTGTACTTAACACCTGTATGTTCTATTTAATTTTCAACGAAATATATTAATATAAAAAGAAATAATTAAAGAGTTTAACTAGAATTGTATTTTTTGTGAAGACTATATAATCACACTCTCTCCCTCTTTCTAGAAAGTAGCACGAAGTAAAGCTTTCTTTTAAATTTATATTCAGAGAATCGCGTAATTATAAGAAGCTCAATCATGTTGTGACTTTTGATTTTAGACTTGATTGATTTGGACATCTGTTATTTCTGATTCATTTCTTTTCACAAGAAATTATTACAGATTACATTCCTGGACTGGATCTATGTATTTCATTCTTAATGTTTGAGATGACTTAATTTTCTGCTCGATTAAAGATCGTTCACCGAATTGTTTAATCATCTGAATTTAGAAAAAAAAAATTAAAATGCCTGAATAAATTGTTTTTGTTCGAATGAATCAATAAAGTTAAAATTTTTTTTTGATAGATACGAATAATTTGCTGTTCAAAGTATGATTTAATTCGTCGGAAAAACTTGATCTGGCTATTCTAAAGTTTTTATCGATGCATTTCGTCTGACAACCGATAAGAGCCTATGAAAGGAACACGAATGCCGTATTTTGTTCTATTTTTTTTAAAAAAAAAAATGTAGGATACTTATCAATTATATTTAAGTAACGATATGCGAGAGATATATTTATTTGATTGATTTGATCATTTTGAACAGATTTAAAAATTGATCTAGTTTTGATTGATTCTGATTTCATTTGACTGATTTTGATACAACTCATTTGAACAGATTTAAAAATTGATGCGAATAATTTTCTTCACAAAATACGATTTGCTTCATCTGAAAAACCCATCAGGTGCAGGATATAAATTTTTATCAATAAATTTGATCCAAAAGTGATTGGAGCCTACGAAAGACATAAATGACAAATTTTGTCTTATTCATATAAAAAAAAGACTATAGAAAAATCTATCAAAGATATTTAAGCAACGATGTGATTCATTTGATTGATTTTCATGTGATTCATGACCGAGGTTCCAAATTACGAGGTTCATCGCCAATAGCCCTCGTATTGCTTCTAAAGTGACGTTAATAAAACCAACCAACCATCCAATCAAGTCAAGTGGTTCATTTGGACAGATTTAAAAATTAATACTGTCCGACCTAAAAGCGTAAATTCCAATTTCATTGTAGATGTAAGAGTCAACACAATGATTAGTTATTGAATCAAATGATTGATTTGGCCGATTCTACTTAAACGGCTTCAAAGATTTTTTTTTTCGTCTCTCAACGAAATCATATCTAATTTTCAATAAACATAAGAGTTAATCCAAGTTATTTTGATCATGAGTCTGCGATAGGCGTGTAGTCATGGTTGGCGATGTCACAGTCAAGCAGCATCAACTGGGACAGGCCCTTCTTAGGTAAGTAAAGGAATCATGTCCCCGGGGTATTCTAGTGATCTTTTCTTTCCAAAAGGGTTCATTATTCTTTAGTAAACACAAGTGACCCCAGCGGTTCTTCACCTAACTATTTCTTCTTCATGTCAACAGATACTCTTTTTTTTTTTTGTCTAGATTACAATTTAAATAGGTATTTGGCGCGGTAATGCCAGATTTGTCTGTTGCGCCATTAGGCCTAACAATCACCTATTACTATCATTCGTTCCATGTGTTTTGGCCACGGTAGCTTAGTGGTTATGGTTTTGGATTCGTGACTGGCGGTTTTCGTTGAGTCTCGTGTTCGTAATGAAACATGAAAAGGAGAACCTAGCCCGAAAGGCCTTTATCTCCGGTATGAGTTTAACCTGGTAAAAGTTTACTTGCCCATTTTTTAATAAATTTAATATAATTAATCGATTAATAAAATAATATATATTGTGAAATTAAAATTAAAGTATTAAGGTGAATAAATTAAGTTAAAATAATTTAAAAAATGAATATCAGGAGGATTGGGAATAATAGGAATATTGGAACAGTGCAGAGGGGTGTGGGAATGCAGGGTAAGTGAAGCTGACCAATCAGGTGGCTAGCTGCTCAGGTTTCCTATTGGTTGAGAAGGATAAGGGTGCTAGTGGTAGTGCTCTGTTATGATTTTTTAATGGTAATGTACTTAGATAATATGAGAACTATAGTAATTACGATAATTTCGTTTATAGTTTTTTGTTTCTTGAAGGGAGGGGTTTGGGTTATTTTCAAAATTATTATTAAAGTTGGTAGTGACGTGATTTATGTAATCTTGCAGTTTGGTAATATTTAGGGAATTTCTTAAGTCTTCATTTCTCATAAACCATCTTGCTTTTCCTATTGTTCGAATTATATTATTTTGTAAAATTTCAATTTTGTTATGGTGAATCTGAGCAGCTTGCATTCAAACTGGGCAGGCATAGGTGAGGATGGGTCGCAGAAGTTGTGTATAGATAAGCAGTTTATATTTAGTATTTAATAATGAACTCCGACAAATTAGGGGAATATAATTTTTCGCGGCAAGTCGGAATTTTTCATGGATATGTGTAATGTGTTGTTCGAAAGTGAATTTACTGTCTAAAATTACTCCAAGGTATTTAGTTTTGTGAGACCATGGGATTTGTTTGTTGTCAATGTAAATGTTTGGTTTAATTACACTGAGTGCTTTTGTAAAGAAGACGGCCTCCGTTTTTGAAACATTCAGTGCGATTTTCCATTTGGAGAACCAGTCTTCTAGGTTTGCGATGTGTCTATTGATGTGATGAGCAAGAGTTTTGGGGGTTTTGTGTTTTGCAAGTATCGCTGTGTCATCTCGTGTTCGAGCCTTGGCCGCTAATGACCCGCTGTGTAGCAGGGACTGAAGCACGTTAAACCTGACGGGGCCCAAAGTTCTCCCGATTTCGTGGTGTAGAAGTTAGGAGAGGGGTGGGGGGGGGGCAGCTCAGGTGCAGTCCTTGTCACTTGACCGAGGTTCAAAATTACGAGGTCCGTTGCCAATTGCCCTCGTGTTGCATCTGGTGCGACGTTAATAAAAATTAAATTCTCTGAAATCATCTAAAGATCCACTGAGGGCTGATTCATATGAAAACTGTCAGAGTTCAAAGCCATCCCTTTAACTTGGGGGGGGGCAGCTCAAGTGTGGTCTTGTTATTTGACCTTTATTCAAAATTACAAGGCCCGTCGTAGTCAATAGCCCTCACATTGTTTCTATTGATTTATTGTTCATTAGCATCACTTTTACAAGGAGTACAAGGGTTATAAGGAAGAGACCTCGTAATTTTGAACCATAGTCAAGTGACGAGGTCGACACATAAGGGGATCTCAGAACTTTCACACCAATAAAGATTGTAAATTTATTGACTTTATTTTATGGCCGGTTACTCGATAAAACTTTCAAGCAGAACCGTTTTATCGGTAAATTCTCGGAAATATATTAAAAACATATTAAAATAAGACATTCTATGTAATGTTTAAATACTGTGAGAAAAGTGTATAAAAATAAATCATATTCTGATTATAAATAATACAAATAAAATTGTACAATTTAAATTTGAATAACTTTTCATAATGAAATCAGTTATAAAATGTAATCATATACGTACAATATTTGTGAACGTGTTTTGCAAAATAAGCATGTATGAAACGTTCACACAAAATTACGCTGTAGCAAAAGTTATTATTTTTATATTCTATATTTGTTTTAATCACAGAATAACTTGTTCTACGCTTTTACTCGGGGGTTGACCTTCTTAAGATAAGAACGGGCATCCCGACTCCGACATATTTCAGTAATCTTTTTCTTTCCCGCGGGGATAACTGTCTTTGGTGCACGTAGGTAACGCGCCCCGGGATACCTTAACGATCCTTTTCTTATTTCAACTCTTCTTCTTGTAAATCAATTTTGATATTTTTTTTTTCAAACGTCGTTACCTCAGTTCCACCTTGTTTGGCGCAGCAGTGTCACATCTGATTTTTACGCCAGTTTAAGTCTACCATCACTCACTCATTGACTCATACTCATTTGTTCTACATTTGTTATTTAAATACTTCAATTAAAGAATCGTACACTATTTGAACATATTTGCATCTTATATTCTCGTGTTGAAAATATAATTATTTGTGTGGCTTAGGTGTATATGTGGTATTTCTGTTCTAGCTCTGACCATTAAGTTTCTCTTTCATAAATAATAAAATTGTAAAAGTTGGAGGAAAAAGGTACCAATTGCTAGAATTAGTAGAATTAGCGGTAATCTGTGACATATTTCCTTACTTTTTTAAATCTACTGCCATCTTAAAATCTAATTAAATAATCAGTAAGCCCACATTTATAACTCAAGATACGTAAAAAAAGGGTAATTTACTTTATTATCTATCAAAAATCTCTCTCTCGAATCCTCTTAACTCAGTTAACCCTACTTTATATTCATATCATAAAGTCTTTGTTCCTATACCAAATCGCACAATCCGATTCAAGCAGTTCTCGATTATAGCAGATTCGACTCCAGTTATTCTGATCAGGGGTCATTTCTAACTACTATCAATATAAACGATTAATTATGTTGATTCACTCCAATTCTATCACATCTATCTTGATTATCCTTTTATTCACTTGTTATCCTTTATCTCTCTTCCCTTTCCTTTCAAATCTATTTCGCTAATATCACTATCCATGATTCAACTCATTGCACTTCTTATCCTCATGTGATTTACCTAATTTTATTTCCTTTGGGTTGACAAGCAGTAGTAATTTTATGCAGTTCAAATTACCAAAAGGTCATCGAGCCCAACGTCACAATTTGAGACTAAAATTCATAATTTACTGCATTTACAATCTTACCCACTACGCCAGTGTCGAGTAGCTTCTAAGTGTGACGTTAATAAACTGTCATATTGCCTTAAATAAAACAGTAATTTACTAACTTTCAAGCTTACATATTGCAATCGTATTTCTCCGACTAGTAATCTATGGGGATCTTCTGAAAACCTTTCAGAAATCAATCGGTTGAAGATTAAGTATTTCCCGGCTTCTGAAATATCTATAAATATAGTTATACATGATTTTTACGCATTAATGATTACATTGAAGTCTCTATAGAGCCCAATGTATAAGAAAACGATGAAACCAGCATTTTATTCATTTACAAATGGTTCTTATTCCAAATGAAAGTATTGGCATAACCCCCAAATTAGAAGCCAGCCCTCATGAAAACTTAACGCAGTCTTGTTTCTATCGTAACGTGTAATTAAAGATTGAGAGAAAGCAAAAAACTCCCGATGAGTAATAATCAGTCAGTGTGGTGGGCTACTTACCATTTGCAACCCCCCTCCCTCCTTTCATCTACCCCGAGCAATTCTTAATTTTACCATTTTTTACCTCCTCCCTCCCCCTTGTAGTTTTTTCTCTTATTTTATCGTTTGTTTCTGTGACTCCATCTTTTCTTTGTCTTGGACTGGCAAACGTTTTGAGGTGTCTGCACCATAAGAGGGGCATGGGGTGGTTGAGATATATATTTTTTGATTATTAACTTTGACCGTGTGCGAGAGGGTATCTACAAGGGTGGAGCAAGAAGTGAAAAGCGCGTGACTTGCAACCAGCAATTAAGGAAATCGACGCGTTTGCAGACGATTATAGAAAAAGGGGGCGTGATCGAGAATGATGGTAACAAAGAGAAATCGAGGTCAGTTTCTAATTACCGGGTCTGCACCTCCCTCCTCTAATTTCGAGTTTTGGAATCAAACGATTTTGGAGGGGAGGTTATTTATTACGTTTGTTCGTTCTTTTTTATTTTTATTTATTTATTCATTTTTCAGAAGGGGAACTGCATATCAGGACATTTGAAGGTTTGATCATTTTACAGGTGTGGAGCTGTGTGATGTTTTTCGAATGAATACCATTCGGGTGACGGGGGTTGAATTCTTTTATCAGAAGCAAATAGTGCTAAAAGAAGGGTTCTGAACCGGATGTCGCGGTATCGTTTATGAATCAGCGTGGGATTTTTTTAGAGCTGTTTGTTATCACAGATAATGAATCGTTTTTGGAGTAAGCAATCGGTGATCTTTTAACATGATGCTTGTAACACTATGCATACTCCTCTTTTTTTATTGCTTTTCTTTAATTTAATGAAGCGCGGTGGCGTGTCTGCCTTTGCGGAGTGTCTGAAATTTATACAGCGTCTTAGAGAATTGAAGCATTTTGTATTAGGTTTATTGTGTGTGGGGAGGGGATATCATTAAATTTTAATCATTAATGAGAAATAACTGAGATATCTGCATATTAATTGGTCCTTGCGTACATGATGTTGTGAATTGCAGCTATTCATGTCAATTTGCTTGGTTTCAGGAAGCTGTAGATTGAAGTAACTAGCAGTATGGGGAAGGTAAGAGTTATCGAAAGGTTAAGAAACGCTCTGAGAAATTTATACCTCTGAAGGGTGATATGTAGATAAGACTTAAGAATAATGAATAAAAATTAAGTTTCTATGTGTAGATTATATTTTAGTTATAACGAAAGCCTTACGATACTGCGGGTTATTTCAATCTACGGCATCCCGAAACCAAATATATCCACAAAAATAGTTATAATATACATCATTATGTAAATTATAATTTATTCTACATAACGATCAATTAATATGTAGAATAAATTTTATATAGGTGCCTCGGCTATTTCTTAATAATAATTAAAACTTTATGACAACCCCTTATAATGCGAGATTATAACCCTCAATATTCGAAAGGCTCCTCTGCGGAGTACAGATATTAACGCAACAGAAATCGGATGGCTCCATAACATAGCAGTGGGCGCTGTAGACTAGTGGTCATGGTTTCCGATACGTGGCTGGCGGTTTTCGTTCAGTCGCGGGTTCGAGCCTTGGCCGCCAAAGACTCGCCGTGTAGCTGAGGCTAATGTACGTTAAATCTGTCGGGGTTCCAAGTCCTCGAGTAGTGGAAGTTAGGAGAGGGTGGGTGCCAGCTCAGGTGTCGTTCTCGTCACTTGACCGAGGTTCAAAATTACGAGGTCCGTCGCCAATAGCCCTCGTGTTGCTTCTAGTGCGACGTTAATAAAAAAATTAAACTCTATAACTTGGCTGTCATCTCTTACATATAGAGACAAGTGAATTTTTTTCTTCATAATGTTATATTAAGAATGCACGTAAATTTTTACTTTCCACATAATAAAATGCCAATGATTGCTCTAATTGGCCTTTTAGGGGTTGAAGGTTTATGCAGTTAATGTCTATATTCTGTACAAAGAAGCATGTGAAGAAAACATAAAACTCCCTTACATCATTTCAAACTTGTAAAGTGGTTGATTATTCAATGGAACAAGGTTTTTCGAATAAAAAGAAAAAAAAAGGTAACTCTAGGGTCGACGTTGTACGTGTGAAAAGGAAAAGGGACTTGATGGGACATTTTACATAATGGATATTAAAAAAAAAAAAAAAGTCTAGTATGTTTCTCAACAGACAAATCGTTCGAGCATGCAAGCGAAAATCAACAAATTAGAGTTCCACTTAGTCGTGGGAGCTTTTCGCTGCACTTAACGGACTATTTTGAAAAATTCCATTCTATGAAAGACTACAAAAATGAATTAAACAATAAAAGATTTTATAACTTATTTTCATGAATATTTTTTTAAGCTTTCAATCTTTTAATCCAGGTGCAGATGTGTGTTTTATTTTACTATTATACTTATACTAATATATTTAGCCTCACCCCTTCGATATATTAGTATGTATTATAACAATCAATTTCGAGTGCAAGGTTTAAACATTCCTGAATTATATATATATCTCCCCCAGAGACTACGGGAATCATATTCCAGTTATTATTTAGTGATCGTTTTCTTTCGAATGGGGTTTACTACCTTTGGTAATCACGACCCTCAGTGATCTTTTCCCCTTTCACATTAGGGTTAACTGTCTTTAGTAAATATGGGCGGCGTGCCTTTGGGGTACCCTAGCGATACTTTTCTTCTTTCAACCTCATTTTTGTCAATCATATAGTAACATTTCCCCCCTTTTCTCCCAAATGTCTAGGTTATAGTTGTACCAGATTTCTGCGTATTAAGAAGTCAGAAATTGATCGTAATATTGAAACAATTTTTTATTTGAGAAAATTCTTTATTTCACGATAGAACAAGGTATTCAGTACCCTTGAAGAACCTCCAGTAATAATATCTTCGAAAATCAAAAATAAAATGAGACCTTACGTTATAATGTGAAATTGACCCTTCGTAATAAATTTTTTAATCACGTATATTTAAATACGTTACAACTAGAGATGTTTTTCAATGCATTATTCTGTATGATTTATAACAAAATTATAAGTTATACGGATAAGAAATAGTTTGATAATGAATTTTCATGCTACAGTTTTAACATCATGGAGGGAAGGAGCAATTCGGATAATCTCTTAAAAATATTCTTTCTTTGCAGTTACTAATGCAATCATTGTAACCGGAGGGCATAACATCGAGCTCATGACCGGTTGTGTATCTGTTGAGCTATGTGTCTGAGCCTTGATTCCACTAAAAACCGTCGCGATGAATCTGTCAAGGGTTGAACATTTTTTCTTTGGCGAAGTGTGGAAGTTAAGAAAGGGCGTGCCATCAAGGGTGTAGTTCTCGACCGTGGCTAAGAATTACGAAGTCCGTAACTAATAACCCTTACGGAAAGGATTCATCAGAAAAGAAACTTAAGTTACAGAACACACAAATCTGTTTTACAAACTCCCTTTATTGATACCTGGCAGTGGTACCTTGATGATCATGGACGCAGACACGCGGTTGACGTTGTTTCGTCGAATCGTGGGCTCAAGTACTGATGTTACTAAAGACTCACCGTGCCGGGGCTGATTCCTGTTAAATCATAGCTCAACGAAGTCCTCCGTTGATGTGGTGTGGAAATCAGAAGAGGGAGATGCCAACTCAGGTATTGTCCTCGTCATTTAAAAGACTCTGATAATTCCGAGATCCGTCGTCAATAGGCCTCGTGTTGCTTCTCAGTGCGACTTTAATAACAATCACAATCATATTCTCAGTTGATGTGTCGGTGTAGTAAATAGATTGACACTGATCATGATCATTTGTTGACATTCAGAAAAAATATAGAAAATGCTAATTACACGCAATAAAGTAAGTAACCACATGTTCGACACCTAAGAGTTGATATCTATAATTATAAGTATGAGCATTGTTTTGTGTATATGAGGTTTCCGATACATTTGAACTATGTCAGTAATTCTAATAATGAAGTAATTAAATGAACTATTACATAATTTTTTAAGAAAATGTAGAATGAGATTTTTAAGTTAAATAACTAGTTAAAGGTACGCAATCTTATTCCTTTAACACGTGGTAGTTAGGGACTCGGTTACTAAAACGTGGGTTATGTGAACCGCGAATTGAAATATTAATATCAATTGAGTGACAGTACAAGTTCCAACATCGATATAAATTTTCTGCGTAACGATCATATGCTTTGAATTACAGAGTAACTGGTTAATTCGAGAAAATAAATTTGTGTTCACATGAATGCGATGTCTTACAATGTCTGAAAAACAATTTAATAACAGAGCACTTAAGATATTGGAAAAAAAATTGAATTTATTGTTTTACCCACCAATCCTTACTTGCATTTTGTTTCTACTTATTCTCTTGCATGACAGACCTTATTTGTTGTGCCCTAAGTGGCCGTGGTAGAAATTACATCAGAAAATTGTAAATTGTTTTGTCATTACTTATGCAAAATTTCTAGGTGATTGGACAAGTGGGAGAGGCTCAAAATAAATTTATAATATGTGACCCAAAGAAATATATTTACATTTATGTGATGTTAAATAAAAAAAATTGTCAAATACTTTTTTTGAAAATAAGAAAATAAATTGAACATTTTTAAATTCGAAATGGATGCGGCTTGAACGATCCACTATTGGCACGGGATAAAAAATAATTAGTGTGTCCGTTTTGAAATACTGTCGGCCGCGGTAGCCTAGTGGTCAAAGCTTTGGATTCGTGGCCGGCGGTTTTCGTTCAGTCGTGGGTTCGATCCTTGGCCGTTAAAGACCCGCCGTATAACCGGGGCTGATACACGTTAAATCTGTCGGGTCCCAAAGTCCTCCAGTTTGAGTGGTGTGAAAGTATGGAGAGGGCGGCGTCAGCTCAGGTGTCACCCTGAAATACTTAACGTTACCGAGGTTCAAAATTATGAGATTCGTCTCCAAAAGCCCTTGTGTTGCTTCCTGTGCTACGGTAGTGAAACCAAACCAATAAAGGGTCTTAGAATGTGTGATTGGAGTCTCTTTTGGTACATCTTGCTCTTCTTTATATTCTGACACCTCTTCACTTAAAACATCTTTTACAATATCTTCATCTGTTCTTGTATCTGTTACTGAATTATCATTATACATTGTTGATCACATTTTAACAAAATTATATTATTTCTGCCATTGGCATACCCGGGGGAGGGGGAGCAAAGGGACATATGTACCCTCCAAGATTTTTTGTGAAAACTGAATTATTTCGAATAATTTTTACCATACCGTTATAGATGCTCCAAACTTTAAATAGATTAGCTCTTTTTTCCCTTCTCATGCTTAAATTTTTTCACCAGTAAGCAAGAAAAAAAAGTTTCTATTTAAAACCAGTTCCTGATAAAAATTCTTGAGTCAGCTGTCTCGGATATATTTCTTTGGGTCAGTGTTTGAAAACGAAGAGAGGAGGGCTCGTTTCTATAGAAAATGTCACCCCTCCTCCTTTTCCCTAAGAATTTCCTGGGTAAGGAATACAGAAGGCATTCATTTCTTCCGTACAGTGATATATAAGCGCTTAAACTAGTTTTTCGGAAATGTCCATCTCTCTCTCTCTCTCTCTCTCGAGTGTATTTCCTCTTTCTCCTAAGAATAATAACAAATGCTCCTTGGCACGTCAGAAACTCCGTATTACATGAAGATCTTAAAATTCCCCCAATCAAAACACATATTGCTTAACTATCGAGACGATTCTACAATAGATCAATTGATCATGAAAACCTCTTAATTCAACCCCAATTCCTTTTTGCCCATTATCTTGATACCCACGCTTATCCCTATCAATCCTGTAATAACTATTTTAACTTACAACCCCCATAAAATCTCGCGTTTCCTCTGACACCACTTTAAATTTATTCCCACTCGCGGACTCATAAATCTATTAAGCATCCCGTTCACATCATCAATAAGAAAATGACGTCCATTCAATAACAACTTCGGCTTTGTTGTCTTTGATTAGGCTAAAACAATCCTTCTACAAGCGATCCATCGTTACGTTACTCCAATCTTTTCACCCTATTTTCTTCCTTCATAGCTGATTTCCTTTGCGAAATTTAGCTATCTATCTAATTTAAAACTCTATTCTTACAAAATGATAATTAAATATAAATTATTTGTATCGATAAACAAAAATTATGTAAAATAATCATATTTTTATCTCCAATTACTAAATAAATAAACAAAAATATTTACATTATCCTCTTCATCTATTCTTCTCTCCTTCGTAACTTTTAGTAAAATCTGAAATGTGTTCTCCACACAATTTAATATGTAAGTAAATAATGAAAAAAAAAAGGTCATGGTAAAAAGTCAGATAAAGTGTTCTTCGGACTGGTATTCAAGTAAAATTTGAATGCTGCTGCTCTTTATCTTCACAAAATACAGAGTCGTTATGAGTTCATTAAATATTTTAATCAACCGGAGAATAACCTCATGTCTCTGCAGATGAAAGTAAATTAGAAATACTGAAAGAAACGTATTACTCAGATTTGTCGGATTGCAGTATTAGTATTTTGACTGCACAATATCAGCTACGGGGGGAAAATATTGACCCAGCAGACTAAATTAATTTCTATAGCTCCTGCAAGAAAATATCTATACTGCACTCTCTTGAATAGATATTTTCCCGAAAAAGTTTACAAATTTTAGTAATCTTTACCTAATATAACATGCACTGCTCAAAGATTATTTTCATCTGTGAAATATTTATCAGTTAACAGTATCTCTATGAAATATATATCAACTATGAAATATTTAAAAACAGTACCTTTGAAATGCGTTAAAGTGGACTGTTTGTTATACATCTATTAAAATGTATCAGTAAATGAAGAAGTTTTAAAAATGTTTCAAAAGCAAAAAAACACGGAATAAATATGACTCTGTAAATACCAGTATATATAAGAAATTTCATTTCATTACACTCATACTATTAGTATATTTCATTTTTTAACCATTTCTTAAAATTGTAACCGATTTTCAACCATATTTTTTTTTGTCAGCAATTTCATCTTGTAGGATTCCTCTGATTCTGATTAGTAAGAATTTTCCTTCTCATGGCATCTTTTTTATTTTTCGTACATAACCTTTATTTTTGTAACTTAACAAAAAAATATATCAATCATTGAACGTTTTTAAATAGGAGAAATAAGATTGATGTAGCGTATTCTTTAGTTTTCACCAAGTGGTAATTCTAAACAAGAGATATTGCTTCTTTCACGGCAATGACGATATGCACCACCCCCAAATTAATTTTAGAGTATGTCACTGATGCCTGTGATGTTATTTCTAATATTATTTCGGAATTTCTCATATATATAAATTAGTGATTCATTTGTGTATAAAATGGAAAGAAGATATAGTATTAATGCCTGCTCTTAACAGGATATTATAACGTCATTGAATCCAAAGATTAATCTGAATTTCGTAAAAAGAAAATTAAGAATTATGAAGCCACAATGTCTAGGAGTGATATCACAAGTGAGAGAGCTATAGTAAAACCGCCAGTACAGCAGACTCTCGCGTTACTGGACCGCGGTTTAACAGGGTTCGACTTTATAGTGAATTGGATTTTATCGGTAAAAGTTTATTCACCACCAAGAGGTTTAAGAACAATTAATTACGAATTCTTGCTTTACAATAGTGGTCTTTAAACTTGGTCGCTTACGGAACCCTTAAATCTACGAGTTTTTTTTCCGAGGAATCCCATCCCACTCTTAGAAAAATGTATCTTAAAATGATATTTAAAGTAGATTAATTTATTACAAGTACCTTATATAAAGATAAAGAAAAGTATTGTATTTTCGTTTTTAAAAAATTAATGTAGTTTACTCATTCATAACTTATGCTCGTTGTGTTACCTACCCTTAGTGACAAGGATGTGCTCGCATTTTTTTTACACAGACTGTCGAAGTCTACCTCCATAGATTACTCCTGCCGTCGCATTTCATTCTGAATATAATTTGCTTCTAAGTTTTGCTTTTGTTGCACCCTTTGAGATTTTTCACGGAGCACACAACGATATAGCTCGCCTGTAAATAATTTAGAAAATCTGCAGTAAACGTGCATCTATTTTGTATGTTAATGGACTGAACGACTGACAATTCGGAGCTACATTTTTCACATATATCACTATCGAAGTTGCGTTGTGGAGCCCACATACGAAGATTTTGATTAATTATCAATGATAACTAAATATATATTTGTACTTTTTAGCTAACAAGCAATAATCAAGTAGTGTGAGTGTTTTATAATTTTCTTTTCGAATTTTTATTTTGGTCGCAGAAAAAATTCGAATTTTATAAAAATTTTGAATTTTTATTTTGGTCGAATTTTTATTTTGGCCTTAGGAATGTAAGGAACACAGCTTGAAGGTCACGACTTTAAAACAGCAATCACACACACACACACACACACGCACACATTTTCGATGGGACGTGTAAGGACGAACCAGGTAGCGATACTTTTCATCTTTCTTATTAAATCATATCAAGTAAGAATCGAAGTGTTGTTGAGTTTAACCAGCGGTAGAACTCCTTAACCCTCTCTTTCGGAACATCACTTCGGTCTAATGCGAAAGAAGGTTTTCTCGCGTTCCTTAACTCTCGCAGGGAATTATCCTCGATCTAGCTAAAAAAATATATTACGAGACTGAACCCTGAAACCTACGCTTGCCTAGAAGTAATTAAAAATCATGAGATATAAAAAATTTTACTTTGGAAAATTAAAAATGAGAAACAGCAAAAAAGCTTCAGAAAAAAAAACATTTGAATAGTTTGAAAAAAAAAATGTTTAGGAGAACTGTTAAATCAATTTTTATAGAGGAGTATTTTTAACAAAAATTAAGAAAACTAGAAATTAGAATTATTGCTTAGAGTTTAAATTGTGTTCAGAACTCTTTACACTTGAAAATGTTCTGATATGAGAGAAGAAAACGGAGTTTATACTCAAATTAAAAATGAGTTTAAATTGGAAGTTTATATAATTGCAAGATATGTGCGCGAGAAAAATTATTTTAAAGTATGCAACTATCAATGGTGGAGGTGGGGACCGTATTCATATTGAAGATGAATTTGGAGCACCTAACCCGAATTGGGTCTTTATCTCCTATCTGAGTTGAACCTGAATAAATACTTTTCCAATACCCTTTTTTAAGATGGAGGCTTGCACAGTTAATATAAGATAAGTAAATAAGTATTCAGTTCTTCAATCTGATAGTTTGAAGGAAGGTCACAGTGGGGTAGACATTTCGTCTCGGCTCCTTGCTGTCCACACACCCTTTAAGAAGAAGTCCGGGGATAACTAAGAACTCCTTTCTCTCTCTTTTTTTTTTTTTTTTTTTTTTTTTTGTTGGGACCTACCCCGGAAGTTTCTTGAACAGGAACGACCTTGAACTTACAGAAAAATTCCAAGGGCATGGAGTGCATACGCTTGGCTGTGGAGAGTTTTACAACGTTTTTCTGAATTTCACTTGGTGTGTGTCATCAAATTTTCGATCGTTAATTTAACCAACTTCCCATCAAGCTAGAGCTTTGAAATTTTAGGAATCGTTCGTACTCGCCTAACAATGCAATATTTAGACGTTTGCGACAAGTTTTAACTAATATTTCAATAATTTTAATAAGTCAAAATATTCTTTCCTCTCGGCGCTTTTAGGATTGAGGAAAAAATTTCTTTCCCCCTCTGGGAGCACCGGGCACTCCCCGCACCGCATGAGGTACCGTAAAACCTTTGTACTCACAAAGGGGAGATACTATCTCCGAGATAGTAAGGGTTGCTGACTTTTAGTCAGTAATCATTCTCAAGAAAGAAAATTTCCAATATTTGGCGCCATGTCTTATCACAATAATTTTTTCTGCATTCTGTTTCCTATTCTTTTTTTAATAGAATGACTTACAAACTTTCAAATGCATGTTTTGATTTTATGAGTATTATGAATTTTTTAATACGCTCACAAATGTCTCTTTTTAAGTAAATTTTAAAGTTAAAAATAACTAACAGTTTTAACTAATATTTCAATAATTTTCTCTAATAAACTTTGCCGCCATATAAAAACGTTGGTTTTTATATCGAATTATTTCTTTTATTTCATGCAATTTTAGTGTTTGCAACGGCAAGATTTGAAAGCACACACACACACTTTTTCATTAGTTGCATTTGTTATGAAAAGAAAAATATGTTAATGAACCGAGATGATAAAAGAGGAAAACAAAAGAGCTTTTTCATTTTCCCTATAATTTTTTTCTACAAATTCGGAGGGGAAGGCACATAAGCAACTTTTTATTGAAATGTTTCTAATTTAAAATTCCTTCGGTAGTTTTATTTATTTATTTATTTATTTTTTTTTTTGCAATTTCGAGTCTTGATTGAAAAAGTAATGCCTTCATGGTCATGACTTTTTTTTTAATTGCTACCCGATTTTCAAAATTTTTGACAAAAATTTTATGCTACAAGTTAAAACTGATAATTTGAAGCGTCTGGAGAAGTTTAATGACAGATATTTTCCTTTAAAGATTGTCATATGCGATGCTTTGCTGAAAATTAATATCTCTGTTGCTATAATTTTATTTGCAAACTTGTTTCCACAATTTTTTTTGAACCTAAAAGCTTCATGTATCCAATTAATGCGTTTGTTTTCATTTTGTTCCCTGATGTCATTGGTGTGCTGAGAACTGAAGAAGATGGCGACTCTAAATGAGATCTTCCCAAAGGTGAAAAAGCTCTTTAAGGAACATCATTTCCTCTCTTGACTGCAAGGTGAAAGCTGCCATTAAATACTAGTGTCGATAACTACCATCAAAATTTTTTCCTGTCAGATTTGTTCGATCAGTCATACGTTGGGACAAGTAACACATCAATCAATAACTCCCGAGACTAACCCAGAGATGGCGCTCGTAGTAAACCAGTAACCAGGTCTTTCTAGAGTACTAACCTTTGCTTGAAAAGTGACAAAATTTTAAGTCGATCGGACCAGAAACAGCTGAGTTATCGAGGTTGGAGTAAAGTCGTTTTGTATTTTGTTTAAAAAATGGAAAAAACCGAGTTTCGTGTTCTGATAAAACATTGTTTTTTAATGGGTAAAAACACCGTGCAAGCGAAACAATGGATTGAAAAATGTTACCCGGACTCTTGTCCATCAAAAGCAACGATTTGTCGGTGGTTTGCCGAGTTTAAACGTGGTCGTACCGACACAAATGACGCGGAACGCTCGGGTAGACCTGTGGAAGCCGTTACACCGGAAAATGTGAGTGAAGTGACAAAAATTATAATGAAAGATCGTAAAGTGAAGCTCCGTGAGATTGCTGAGATGACACAGATATCATATGGAAGTGTATTTACTATCCTGCATGAAAAAGGTTTTTTCCAAGTGGGTGCCGCGATTGCTTTCGATGGAACAAAAACAGCAACGAGTCGATGATCCAGAAAGCTGTTTATCGCTATTTACTGCAACAAAAGATTCTTGCGAAAAAGATTTGGAAAAGCGTTGGAACGATTGTATCACCCTAAAAGGTGATTAACAAAAGGTGTTATGTTGATGAATAAAAAAAAAATTTGCAAAAAAAATGTTGTCTTCAATGTTAGACTCGGGAGTTATTGATTGATGTGTTACATGATAAGGGATAGGGACAATGTCATTAGATGAACGGTACGTTACGTAGAGGACACATGTCGATTTCAGGTATTGCAAAGTGGCCGCGGTAATCTAGTGATCATGGTCACGAACTCGCAACAGCCCTTGTTTTCAGCGAGTCGTGGGTTCGAGCCTTGATACCATTAAACACCCGCCGTGTAGCTGGAGCTGATGCCCTTTCAAACTGTCGGGGCTCAAAGACCTTTCGTGGCGTAATGTGGAAGTTTGGAGAGGTAGGTGTCAGCTCAGGTATCGTCCTCGACAGATACTCAAAATTATGAGATCGGCCACCAATGGCCTTCGTATTGCTCCTCAGTAAGACGCTAAGAAATCATTTAACCTCATTCCCCTGCAAAAATCTTACAGTATATTTGTATTAAGTAATTTAAGTGCCCCGATTTGTTTAAGAAACCAAGTATACACAAATCATAGCTTTAACAGGCCGCCTGATTCTTGAAATACAAATAATTTATTTAACGTGAACATGTTTTAGTGATCTCCAAGAGATTCTAGAGCAAGCTTGTCAAATCCATTTCAATTTCAAGGAGCAGCGCAAAAGTCAAGCGAGGCGCAGTGTTAGTAGTTATGTAGGTAATTTTTCTTTTATTGATTTATCTTCAGACGTTACGTTCTATCATGAGCTTATGATATTCATAGTGACGTTTATGTTCAATAACTTTGGCGCACAAATAGATTATTACATGTCGAGCAGATTATTTCATCTTCAATGTTACAGCAAAAATACCCCCAATTCTCAGTTTCCTTAGAAATACTGATATTCACCAACCTTTTTTCATTAACTTCTTCTACCACCTGGTTTCGATATGGTCATACTAAATGCAAAGGCAAGACTGATGAATAATTGTTAACACAAAATTATCAGAAAAATTTAATAAATAATCGATGTTTTTAAAAGGGATTAACTTACTGGTCGCACAGCAGCGGAACAAATTATTATGAGTAATACAAAAAAAACCCCCATTGTTTAGCCACCCAAGGGGATATTGTCTTAGGTAGTTCGTTTTGGCATACCAGATCACTTTACAATTTTGAATCGTTTCCTTTAATTTTAATATCGAAAAGTTTACTATTGTCCAAGTCAGGATATTTCATCGTTTACTTTGTTTTGTTTTTTAATTTATTTGTGTAATTCAATAATAATTATAGAAAAAAGCGCTCCTAGTTGCGGCTAAATCTGTTCTTTGTATAGAACAATTTTGTCTTTTCCTCTTCTTTTTTTGTGTGTGTTTTATAAGAGCACATCACGCAAGGCAATAGAAGAGCTTTATAGGTATTATTTCATTATGCCGTAGCTATTGATGAGGTAAATAGTGCGTTGATTCAACACAAGTAATACTAGTTCAATGGAGAAGGATGTGGTTCATTATGGATAACTATTAGATTTTAAAAAATGTAGCCACTATATTTTTAGTTAAATTTTTGTTGTATACTGTTTTGCTCACTGAGCCGCAAAGATATTCGCTAACGAGCTACATGAGGGTTGCGAGTTTAATTGTTTGTTCTAGATTATATATATATATTGAACATTAGTTTATTTATTCTCTGCTATCAGCTTCTGGAATATCGGGTTGACTTTGACCTTGGGAGGGGTGACTTTCACAGCAGAAATTTTTCTGGATGCACACTACACAGCGGAATACGAATTCTTTCTGGAAACCGTGCATTTCAAAAGACATTTGGACATGTGGCCAAAAAAACAGGTGCACGATTCAAAAAAAAAAAAAAAAAAAAAGGCTCCTCGTTTGGTTTCTACAAGCGACGATTTTATAAGGATAATCTTTTAAGGATTTTAAGATATTTATAACATTATTGTTATACGGATAATTTCTAAAGGATACTAAATGGGATTCTGGTTTTAGATGTAATTTAGATGATCAGATTTTATATGTTTACTTGCTTTCAGAAAGGAATTTTTTTGTAACAGTTATTTTAAATATTCCAATACTTTTCGATTTCGAGTATCAAATATTATTTTTTTTTTTAAATATAAACATAAGCATATTTAATTTCTATAAATAAATAAAATAATTAATGACGATTAAAAATTCATATTTTCTTTGATTACTTTTTTTTTATCATAGGGCACATTTTAATACATTTACTTTCTGGTAATACGACTGGAAATGTTTTTCAAATAATTTAACCCAGGAGAGAGAAGTTAATAGATTCCTTAGTCAATAAAAAAAAAATGATTTTTTTGCCCATATAAAAAAGAGCTTATTAAGAAAAATAGTAATTGGGCAATATCGTGTGTACATCTTATATCGCATTGATACTATCCAATAAATAAACGTTCAATATTAATTTCTAATGCAGTTTGGATAAAAAAAAAAGCTATGGTCCTAATTAATGGAACTCGGTTGCATGAATTCTCTATGATTGATTCAAACCAATGTTGCATTTTATTCTCTAAAAGCGTCGAAACTTAAGATATAGTTCAGATTCCAAACCGCTTATGTGATATCTTTGGATTAGGATCAATGATTTATTTAAAACAAGCACATTGAACACACGGGTCGCAAGTGGCTCATAACGAATATATATACGGCTTAGCGAACGTAATATTACGTAATAAAAATTTAACTAAGAATATAGAACCGTAATTTCGAGCAGATAAGCCGTGGCCTTAACGAGTTTGAGTCGATGTTTGTATGAGATCTATCAGATGGAAACTTGTTTACTTTTGTCTTTGAAACGTCGGCGTTGTTTTTGTCAAGTCGAGGGTTCGACCCTGACGCCACTAGAGACCCAACATATAATAGAGCTGATGTATGTTGAATCTGGTCGATATCCGAAGTCCTCCCATGGTTTGGGTATGGAAGTTTGGAGAGGGAGATGCCAGCTGAGGTGCTGTCCTCGTCATTTGACCGAGGTTTTAAAATTACGAGGTCCGTTGCCAACAGCCATCATGATTCTTCTAAGTGTGACGTTAATGAACAACATATCAATCATTCAGGTTCAAGTTAATGAAGTATATCGCTAATAGTCTTCTTGTTACTACAAAGTGTGGCACTTAATCAAAAATGAAAAACACTGTAACCTCATATGGTGAGGCCAGCATGATTTTGCTTGTAAGAAATTAGCCCATGATTGGAAATGAATTCCGTAGCCTTGTGATTCTGAATTACGGTCAAGTGAAGAGGATGATATCCAAACTGGCACCCTATTTTCTACCCAATGTCAGACAGATGTTATGTTTAATTCTGAAAACTATTGTTTGGCGCAGCATTGACAGATTTGGCATTTTGTGACATAAATCCTAAATTTCACTCATTAATTTATCTTTAATTCAATCATTTCAAAAAGCACTTTTTTCCATATCTTTCATTGTTTAAAATCTTACTGTTTTATTGTGTTAGAATAAGAGAAATATTAGTCAAGTTACTGTTTGGTAATCTTATCTAAAAGTGCGAGTGTACTAATTTTCTTATCAAATCTAAAATATTTCAAATAATCTAACGTATTCCTTATCGATTTTAAAGATATACTATCATTGTTTCCGTTCTGTTAACAGTCGTTTTATTGTGATTGATTTTCTTATTTATATTACGATCAAAAGATCTAAATCACGATTAAATTTCACTAAAGCTTTCTTTTTGTTACTTACTTTTCTAAAAGTGAGTACGGCTCAAGATTTTAAGCCGAATTCTAACCCCTTTATTTAAACCAATTTTTTTATAAAATTTAATATGAAAATACTTTCCCGCAAGAGATTACAGGCTGATAACTGATACAACTTGGAGTACATTGTATATATAGTAGATTATTTTACCTTATCATCCTTATTAGCTCATCAAACTAACTTTGCACACTAATAGTAAATACGGCTCAAGACTTACATTTATTACGAAAATATTTTGGCATCATGGTCATGTTTAAAACTAATAAAACGTACTAAATGTGTTGTAAATAGAACAGATAACTTAATTTTATCATCACTATTAACTCATGATACAAATTATAACTAAAAAGTAGGGAGAAATAAACTTTATTTATTTATTTATTATTCTTAAGTCTTCTCTACACACTCACCATCCAAAGTTAAATATTTCTCTCAAAGTTTCTTGACCTTACGAAGGCCGTCACTTTAGAAATCAGTAGATTCTCCATACTGAGGATTAGTTCAAATTACGGCTTTCTCGGAACCAAATAAATTAACATGAATGATCGCAATTTGCATCAATATGTATACAAGGATTAGTTGATATGCAGAATAAATTTTATCCTTACGTCTCAGCTATTTTTTAGCAATAATAAAATCCTCACGATACTCTGTTGTAGTACTTATGTTAATCAAAATGACTTTTTATACCACATAACTTCGGTATACTAATGGCATAGTTACGTATCTAGCAAATTATTGCATCTTTTATGTCTCAGAAAAAGTACTTCAACTCTCAATTTACTTGGGAATACCGATGTTGTGATGATACTGTGACGTATTTCCTTCATTTTTTAACTCTTCAGTCGTCTTAAAGTCTAATTAAATTGTCGAAAAGTTCAAAACTGCAATTGAAGATACATAAGAACAACAAGACACTTAATTCTACCAAAAAAATACATTACGTCACTTTCTTTCAAATCCCTCTTAACTCAATCAATCATAGTTTATGTTTTAATGATAAAGTCTTAGCTTACCAAATCACACGTTCCGTTTCAAGCACTTCTCGATTATAGCATATTCGAATCGCAGTACTTTGATCAGGAGTCGCTTCAACCGGAACGATTAATTACGATGATTCATTTCAATTTACAAATTCTATCAGCTTGCTTCCCTTCTCTTTCAATTTTATTTCGCTCATATACCACTATCTCTAATTCAATTCACAACACTTTATCTTGCTCTAATTTACCTAATCACGTTTTATTTCGGTTGGAGAGAGATTGTAATTTTAATCAATTCGCAAATTACCAAAAAAGTTCCTAGTGAAGAGAAAATTGCGAATAAATAACATCACATTACTACCACTCGATTTTGATAGAACACAATGAATGCCAAAGCCTAAAATAGACTAGTAATCGTTAACATAAAATAGTGAAATATCTCAATAAAAATCAATATTTTTTTCTTGAAAGTTAACTTAGCAAGCTCTGAATAAATAGAGGGGAAATTGAGGAGTGTAAGGGAAACAAACTTTTCTTTGTTCCATCAGAATATTCAATGTTAAACACACTAAGCGAGGCACTAGAAGACTAAACTTCTCTGATATTCAATTATTTGCTACTGTAGAAGGAGGAAGAAGTACATTGATTAAATACGACTAATAATAACTTATTGGCGAATGATGCGATCAATAATTATGCAAAATTAGAAACTCTAGAAATTAAGCTAAGATACTTTTTTAGAGAAATTTTTGTTGCTTGCTGTTGAAAAGAAGGCTGGAAGCGCTAGCAAGAGGGGAGCCCTTTGTGTATTTGATATATTGCTGCCCAAAAGTTCATTTGAAGTAACTATTCATTGAACACTAAGGAGAGGTTGACCAGAAGGGTTGTCCTCTCTTCCGAGTAAAAGGAAGAGGGGGGGAGAGAACATTTTCGCTTTTAACCAATGACAATTTAGCTATCACTGGAAAGGTTTGATAAACTAATAGATAGAATGTTATTCGTTAATTCATTGGAGTTTGACCTTGAAAAGTGCCCACATGAAAATAGTTGTAAATATTTTAGCTTGCACTATATTTAGTTTAAGACCAAACCTCTCGTTTTGCGACTTATCTGTTCGTGCTTTTCAACATTAGAAGCTTCAAGACTAGTCTTTTGGATACATATTCATAAATAGTTTCTACTGGGTCTTCTGCTACAGATTCTACAGAGGAGTTCAAAAGGTTAGTGCTATATTTATTTCATTACCGCTACTACAAATACTTAAAAAAACTGTAGTACATTATTGAAAAGTTACATTCGTAACAAAAATATAAATTACTTCCACTACGTAGAAATGTTGTTGAATAGAATAAGAACATACATGAATTGAATTTTTATTACGAATTTATGAAATATCTGTTCATTAAGTATATTGCACTAGTACTTTTCATTTTATTTCGACAAATTATAAAATTCCAAATTTTGATTTTTTTTTTTTTTTTTTTTTTGTTACTTTTGAAGAAGTTCTTTCAACACATTAGACTATAGTGTGGAAAACTATTGAAATTTCGCAAATATTTAATAAAATTGTAATAATACATCGTCTAGCATATCTTTTGGGCTGCAGAAAAATAAAAAAGGTTTTCAGTCCTCCCCCTAAATATTTTTATGTCTGTTCTTAGAATCTGTAATTAAAAATATTTTAATCAAGTTTTGCAACGATAGATAAAATAGTTCAGTATTTTTCGGAATCTCCTTTACATTTAACTTTTATTTTTTTAAAAAAAATAATACCGTATTCTATTCATGTTTATATCTATTTTTATTAACATCTTTGTTTTATTTTTAAATTTTCATTACAAAT